>WBNM01035098.1:0-13489 GCA_013399055.1 Ramphastos sulfuratus
AAGGCTCCAAAAAGACCTTATTGCGACCTTTCAGTGCTTAGAAGTGGCCAACAAGAAAGATGGGGACACCTTTTTAAGTAGGGTCTGTCCTGATAAAAGAAAGATTGATAGCTTTAAACTAGAAGATGCATAAATCAGGACCCTAAATAGAGTGGTGGCAGGCTATCCAACTGCTTAAACCAGGGTGTTCATAGTGTGCCCACACGGTTAGAAAACCCAGCAGAAAGACAAGGGTGGGCTGTAAATCTCCAATTCCACAAGGAGCAACTGAGGAGAATCAGTCCAGCTTAAAGGCTGTAGCTATGAATGGTAAATGAAGAAAAAAAAAACATTATTAAAATCAAGTTGTTCAAATGAAGACTTTCTTCTGTATTTTAAATTGTGATTAAAATTCATAATTTAAAGCACATCCATTTAAATCAAAGTGCCCTGCAATTAAATGAGGTTTTGAACCCTTTGTGAGGTTTTAATGAGAAAAGAAAAAGGGCATTCTCCTGTTGAATGCATTTATTGGTAGCATTCGGGGGGTAGGAACTATCTTAGAAGCCTACAAAACTACAAGAACTGAAAGTCTTGAGGGCTTTTTTTAGCTATCTTGGAAAATTTGAAGGAAACGAAGTAATTTTGAATACTATGATGGTTTAATAAGCTCAAAACATACATTTCCACAATATTTCACAAGACTATCATGGGAGGTGTCCCTGCCTATGGCAGGGGGTTGGAACTAGATGATCTTTGAGGTCACTTCCAACCTTAACATTCTGTGATTCTATCAATCTATCCATCTATCTTTCCATCTATCTTTCCATCTTTCTACCCATCTTTCTACCCATCTTTCCATCTATCTATCTATCTATCTTTCCATCTATCTTTCCATCTATCTATCTTTCTATCAAGGACAGAGAAATTTAACACTTGTGACAAAAAGTTCAGCAATCTCTAATTGCTTTTTTTGCTATGGAGATTACTCTGAGGCTCAGGCAAGTGTGGTGGTGATGGTGGGCTGAGATTAACTCCTGAATGCTTGAGAAGGAACAACAAAGCTGGTGAAGGGTCTAGAGAATCAGTTTCACAAGGAACAGCTGAAGAAACCAGGGTTATTTTGTCTAGAGAAAAGGAGGCTGAGGTGAGACCTCACTGCTTTTGACAACTCCCTGAAAGGAGGTTGGAGTGAGGTGGGGACTGGTCTCTTCTCCCTAGTATCAGGTGATAGATGAGAGGAAATGGGCTGAACTTGTGTCAGGGAAGGTTTAGGTTGGGTATAAGGAAAATTCCTTTACTGAAAGAGTGGTCAGGCATTGGTACAGGCTTTCCAGGGAGGTGGTGAAGTCAATGTCCCTGGAAGTATTCAAGAAATGCGTGGACATGACACTGCAGTACATGGTTTAATGGCCATGGTGGTGTTAGGTTGACAGTTGGACTTGATGATCTTAGAGGTCTTTTCCAACTGAAACAATTCTATGATTCTCTACAAATGGGGTTGAAGTTGTGATTTTTAGCTTGCTGGCTTTGCATCAAATGTGATGCCATCTCCCATTTACTCTGCTCTCATCAGACCCCATCTGGAGTACTGTGTGCAGTTCTGGAGCCCCCAGTACAGGAAGGACATGGAAGTGTTGGAGCNTTGCTATCAAAGATAGCTAGGGCATGTCTTATGATCCTTGAGGTCTCCTTCCAACCTTACCATTCTATGATTCTATGATCTTTTGCCTGGATCAGGTTTACCCTACAGCAGTTGTTGGCTTGCTCTATTTGCAGCACAAGCATGGCAGGTTTTCATAGCCACATGTGATTTTGGTGTGCTTATGGCATTGCTTCGATTTGGTAAAAAGCCATGTGCCCTTTGAAAGAGGCAATGGAGAGAACAAACATCTCCTAGCATTGTAGCAAACCAGATGAGGGGACTGACCCATACGAAAATTAAATCAGTATTAGCAGAAAGTATGGACAGCAGGTAGGGGAAGGGGATTCCTCTTCTCCAACCTGATGAGACCCCACCTGCAGTGCTGGGTCCAGCTCTGAAATCTTCAGCACAAGAAGGGCATGTTGAAACAGGGCCAGAGGAGGCTACAAAAGTGGGCCAGTGGCTGGAAAACCTCTGCTGTGAGGACAGGGTAAGAGAGTTAGGGTTGTTCAGCCTGGAGAAAAGAAGGCTCTGGGGAGACCTTATTTTGGCCTTCCAGTAGTGAAAGGAGACCTACAGGAAAGATGGGGAGGGACTATTTATCAGGGAGCACAGTGACAGGACAAGGGTGATGATTTAAAACTAAAAGAGGTAGATTTAGACTAGATCTGAGGAAGAAACTTTTTATGCTGAGAGTGGTAAAACACTGCTGCTGGTTGCCCAGAGAGGTGAAACATTGCAGGTCAGGTTGGATGGGGCTCTGAGCAGCCTGATCTAGTTGAAGATGTCCCTGTTTACTGCAGGGGAAGGGGACTACATGAACTTTAAAGATGCCTTCCAACTCAAACCATTCTGTCATTCTCTGAAAAAAAAAACCCAAAACATTTGAAAGGAAAACAAAACAAGAGGGAGTAATTTCATGCATCTACTACATGTTGCTACTTTATCCACTTTGCCAAGAGAAACCCACGGGAATACATTTTTATTTGTTTATTTGTTATTTTTAGCTGTTTAGGATCTGAAACCAAATCAGGTCACCAGCAGCTAGAGAGTGGGAAAGTGGCTTTAAAAAATGCATGAATGACAATGTTGGTTTTGAAGCAGTGCAGTTCAACCTGCTTTGAGTGTGCTCCTTTCTAGATGGCCTAGTACCTGGTTAAAAACTTGCTTCCCTTACCAGTGCTTTAAATACTTTTTCTGTTAATAATAATAATTTTAAAAGATGTCCAACAGGAACAACTTTAACTGCTTATTTAATATCTTTCTACCTATCTTTCTATCTACCTATCTTTCTATCTAACTATCTTTCTATCTATCTACCTATCTATCTTTCTATCTTTCTGTCTACCTACCTATCTACCTATCTTTCTTTCTATCTTTCTCTCTTTCTATCTTTCTCTCTTTCTTTCTATCTTTCTATCTATCTATCTTTCTTCCTTTCTATCTATCTTTATTTCTTTCTATCTTTCTATCTATGTATCTTTCTATGTATCTTTCTATCTATCTTATCTATCTATCTATCTTTCTTTCTAGCTTTCTATCTTTCCATCTATCCTTCTTTCCCTCTTTCTTTCCATCCTATCTATCTACCTATCTATCTACCTATCTTTCTATCTGCCTATCTATCTATCTATCTTTCTATCTTTCTATCCTTCTATCCTTCTATCCTTCTATCCTTCTATCCTTCTATCCTTCTATCCTTCTATCCTTCTATCTATCTATCTATGGGAGCTTGGTTACTTGCTGTTATTCCAGTGTAACCACTGCAACCTGGATGTGTGCTGGGAAGCTCATCACTTTACTCTGCTTTTTCTCATACTTTAGGCACACAGTATCTTGATGATAGTCACACTGAGAGCTATCCTTTCTACGGAGGCTGCAGCAAGATCATTTAAACTTTTCCATTCCCCCCCCAATATTTGTACATGATGGAATGTTTTATCTCATCTTCATGTCTTTAAACATGAGAAAAAAAGAAAACAAACAAACCAAAACCCCCAAACCACCACCACCAAAACAATAAATAAAATAAAAAAGAGCTTTGCTATTAGGTTTCAAAGAAGGACTTTTTCAAACACAGCTTCTCCATACCCTGCTGCAGAGTCTTTCAAGTCCTCTTTGTCAAAGTCAGAAATCTAGTGGCTTCTCTTCTTTGCCTGCCTCTATCTAGTAGAAGCCACTTAGAATAAATGCCTCACAAGGTTGTCTCCTCATTTCCCTACACCAGATTTAACATATCTGTAAGTGATACATCTAAATAACTCTAAGCCAATTTCTACTTCCAGTTAAAACCAATTAAGGCTGAGAGAGAAAATTTCAGCCTTGGCCATTAATAACTAAAGACTTATTCTTCCACTGCAAAATGACCTTCCTCCTCCCTTTTGCCACTCTTGCAAGCCATGTGGCATAAGACCAAAGCCCCCCGAACACAGAGCTTGTAAGACAGAGAAAAAGCTGCTGGGTTCATCCAAATTTTACTAAAGATGCTAAAAATGCAAGTGAGACCTCAAAGCAACATCTAAAATAGGATTAATTCAGAAAGAAAATATTACCTTGTCCATTTTGGAGGATGTTTTAACGCATATCCCTGCCTATTTTTAAGGCATCTGTCTAGCACCTGCCTTCAAACAGGTTTCTAAACTCAAAGACCATGTCCTTCTTACCTGTCTTTCTGTTTTGCACCCTTCAGGGTCTACTCCTGACCCATCACAACAACTTCCAAATCCTGAAATTCACATTTTTGGATGCCTTTAAGCCTTATGTTGCTGTTATGTAACACAAGGGTTTCCTGGATATTTTCACTGTAACACTAGACCCTTTTGAGGAGCATGCATGGAGACGATCATCTCTAGGGGCTAAATTGTCCCAAGACACATCTGAATTGCCTTCAGAAGATCATAGAATAATTTTGTCTGGAAAAGACCTTCAAGACCCTCGAGGTCAACCATTAAGCCAACACTGCTAGGTCACCACTGAACCACATCTCTCAGCACCACATCTACATGGCCTTTAAATACCTCCAGGGGTGGGGACTCCACCACTCCTGGTCAGCCTGTTCTAATGCTCAACAACCCCTCTGGGGAAGAAATTTTTACTAGTGTCCAACTTAAACCATCCCTGGTGTGACTTGTGCAACTTGACATTGTCCCTCTTTCTCTGCACTAACAGCAGATGGATTCAAGGACAACTCAGATCCAACCTTAAACAGTTTGGTTAAGTGTCCGAACCTACATTATGTTGGGTCCTTCAATGGGAGGAAAAAGCAACTTCCTCACAACTGCAGAAGAGCTGGCAACATCAGCACTTCCACTTTTCATTTCCTCACAAAGCTGCTCATCCCAGATTGCCCAAACTAGGACCCATTCCCTTTCTGCTGCCACCCAGACTAAGCACTACATAGACATGTGAGACATTGGACATTATGTTCAAGTTGAGCCATGCTGAAAGCCAAATCTGAACCTGGCAGGTTGCTTCTTGCATCTGGTTTATTATAGATCCGCATCTAAAATCAGATGATTCTGCAGCACTGAATCATAGAATCATGGAATGGTTTAGATTGAAAGGGACCTCAAGGATCATCTAGCTCCAACCCCCTGCCATAGGCAAGGACACCTCCCACTAGTACAGGTCACCCAAGGCCTCGTCCAACCTGGCCTTGAACACTTCCAGGGACAGAGCAGCCACAACCTCACTGGCCAACCTGTGCCAGTGTCTCACCACACTCACTGCAAAGAACCCTTTTCTAATATCTAGTTCAAATCTTCCCTCTTCCAGTTTAAACCCATTGCCCTTGTCCTGTCATTGCAAAACCTTGTCAATAGTCCCTCCCCAGCCTTCCTGTAGGCCCCNAGGACATTACATTTGGCCTGGGCCCACCTCTCCAGCCTGTTTTGCGTAAATCCCGTTATGCAAAAAATAGCCCAAAATAAAGGCTCTTCTGCTCTAAGCTGGGTGTTGAGGCATTACCACTGAGTTAATTTTAATAAGTTCTCTGCATTCTCCCTGTCTCCTTCCAGTACTTTGTCACCAAACTGTTCCTGATGTCTGCCAAGCGCTGCTGGCCTTGGCCCAAGTAAGCCATCAGGTGTACATTATTTACGGGACAGAAAAGGGGCCTGCTACATGCAGAGCAGCAATGGCTGCAGAGATGCACAGGTCTGCAAACCAGCCACATTTAGTGATGAGAAAAACTTAAGCAAGACCACCTGGGGCCCAATAAGCAAATGATCAGTGTAGGAAATTGGTGCCTTTGGGATTTGGAGCACCTTCACTCTATCTCTTGAAGGACAGAGGGGTTTTGTCATGTTAGGGTTGATGGGACACAGGATCACAAAATCATAGAATCATTAAGGTGGGAAGAGACCTTTGAGATCATTGAGTCCAACTGCAACCCAGCTACCACCACTGCTAAACTATATCCTGAGGTGCCACATTTACACTTTTCTTGAACACCTCCAGAGGTGGTGACTCCACCACCTCCCTGGGCAGCCTGTTCAATGCATGACCTCTAATACAGTAAATCAAAATTTCCTAATATCCAACATAAATCTCTGCTGGCACAACTTAAGCCTGTTCACTCTTATTCTATTGCTAGTCACTTGGGAGAAGGGACCAATACCAGCCTCACTGCTACCTCCTTTCAAGTAGTTGTAGAGAGCAATAAGATCTCCCCTTAGCCTTTTCTTCTGCAGACTAAACATATCCAGCTCCCTCAGCTGTATGCCCTTTAAACCCCTCATCAGCCTTGTTGCTATTCCCTGGACACAAGTCCAGGACCTCAGTGTCTCTTCTATAGCGTGGTGCCCAGAGCTGAACACAGTACTGAAGTTGTGGCCTCACCAGGGCTGAGTATAGAGGTACAATCTCTTTCCCACTTCTGCTGGACACATTGTTCTTGATACAGGCCAGGATGTCAGCAGCCTTCTTGGCCACCTAGGCACACTATTGGCACCCCCAGATCCTTTTCCATCAGGCTGCTTTCCAGCCACTCTTCCCCAGGCCTGTAGTGTTGCTTGGGGTTGTTGTGACCAAAGTGCAGCACCTGGCATTTGGTGGTTTGCAATGGCTTTCAGCAATATTTGGTTTGAAAGGTTGGCTCTGAGACACATTAGGGCTCAAGTCAAGCACATATCTGAATGCATACATATTCTATTGCACCCTAGTAAGACCCCACCTGCAATGATGTGTCCAACTCTGGAGTCCTCAGCACAGGAGGTCCTGTTGAAGCAGATCCAGAGGAGGTCACAACAAAGATAAGAGGTCTGGAACCTCTTTGCTGAGAAGACAGACTGAGAGAGTTGGAGTTCTTCAGCCTGGAGAAGAGAAGGCTCTCAGGGAGATCTTCTTGTGGCCTTTCAGTACTTAAAAGAGTTGGTAAGAAAAATGGAGACAGACATTTTAGCAGGGCCTGTTGTGATAAGACAGGGGGTGATGGTTTTAAACTTAAAGAGGATAGATTTAGACTAGACCTAAGGAAGAAATTGTTTATATTGATGTTGGTGAGACAGTAGCCCAGGTTACTCAGAGAAGTGGTAGATGCCCCACCCCAGGAAATATTTCAGGTCAGGTTGTTTGGGGCTCTGAGTAGCCTGATCTAGTTGAGGNAGATGCCCCACCCCAGGAAATATTTCAGGTCAGGTTGTTTGGGGCTCTGAGTAGCCTGATCTAGTTGAGGATATCCTTGCTTACTGCAAGGGGTTAGACCTTTAAAGGTCCCTTCCAATCCAAACCACTCCATAACTCTATTATTCTATGATTCTGTAAAATGAGTGGCTTTGAGGCTGTGTCCTGTCCTCCACCTCCTCCCTTAGCAAGATGTGGGACATGGAGGATCTTCCTTTCCTCGAGAAGACAAGCTGACTGCAGGGGGGTTGAGCTAGATGGCCTTTAAAGGTCCCTTCCAATCCAAAACGTTCTATGACACTATACATCCAAGAAGATCACCCCAAATAACCCACTGCACTCCCAGAAGGCAGTAGTTACTGCTGGCATTTCCCAAGGCTCCCCCAGGCACTCACTATTTCTAGCACTATTTGCAATTCAGACCCAGCAGCTGACTTTCAGCAGGCTAAGTCATCCTGGAAGGAACCCGTCCCTCTTGGCTGTGGAAGGAGTTGAGGACACCGATACCCATCACCTGGAAGTTCAACTAGAAGAAAAATACCAGTGTCAGCATGGCCCTAGGTGGTCACATTGTAAAGGGGTAGAAAGGAGCAGTGCAAAGTCAGCAGTTCCTCCTGAATCATGGCACAGGCTTGAGCTCCAAATTTAGCATGTGTCACGATAAAAGTCCTCTAAGTGTGACTTGTGACTTCTCCCCATGCAGTCCCAAGGTTGCTTTGGGCCATGGAAAGCTGTTGTTGCATTGCAGTCCCCTGCTCCTCAGCCCTTCATTAAAGCTCCTTGTACTGCAGCAGCACCAGATGTCCAGGATGAGGGCATCTCCCCATCCTTGAACATTAATTGTGTGGTCTCTCCACCAAACAGCGCATAGTCTAAGCAGACACATGCGAAATAGAGAGAGAAACTGTGGTGGCACAGACAGTTCTTTAAACAGCATCTCAGCTCTTCAGACAGTAGCAGATGATACAGGATTATTGTACCACCATGAAGCAACTCATCTTTTTCTCCCTAGCTTGGTCAACCTTCTCAGACTGGGCTGTTTAGCCCAAAACTAACATGGTTTTTTAATACGGGCTAATTTCAATGCTTGAGCACCTCAAAACTGGCACTGTGATAAGGGCAAAGTGCATCTCCTCTGCCTTCACCCAGTTTTAAGTGCATCTACATATTCCTTGAGAATATTCCACCAGAAGTCTTAAGCTACAACAAACAAATATGCAGTCAGAGCCATTAAAACATAACAAAGCTCATATGAACCATTCCCACTTCTCTCAAATAACAAGCAACAGGAGCAATCACTTCACCCTGAGTTGTGGGACACCACCACAACAGGCAGTTTGGAGGAAAAGAAAGGCATATTGTGGCTAAGCCACAGTGCCACATGGAAAGAGTGGATCCCCACATGCAGTAGGACTTGCAAGACCTCCATGCAGAATCAGGCTCAATCCCAATTGTCTCATAAGCCGCAAGAGAAAGACTCAGTGTATTTGCCTGGCAACCTGAAAACCAAAGGCATAACATGGATTTTCAGTGAAACCCTAGGGGCTGCAGTGAACTGAGAGCAGGTAGCTGGAAAACAACAGATGCCAGATGACTGTGTGCACCGTTTAGATTAAAAGGGGAAACAAAAAAAAAAAAAAAAAAAAAAAGCAAGGCTTGGTCAGGAGCTCTCTGCAAAGGAAAGGGCAGGCATTGCAAGAATTCAGAAACAACATCCTTAGGTGGAGATTGGCCAGTTATGGAAGAAGCTGTGCACGTAAACAGGCTTTGGATGAGGAAGTTGGCAGAAGCATCTGAAAACACTTTGGAGGGGTTGTGAGGTTTCACATGCCTGCACATGGGGAATGGACCAACCCAGGCCACCCGGATTCCTCCAAAGCTCAAACCCTTCTGTGATGCTCAGCTCTTGGCAGAGCTGGGGGTGGCCAGATGTCACACAAGTGTGCTGTTGGGATGGGAGCAAGTCTGCAAGTTTCTGTCTATGTGTTGCTCCCCATCAGCTCAGCAGTGGGGAGAGAGGAATTTTCTGGATTGGTGACTATGTGCTTGGTCCTGCTACTGCTTGGACCATCTGGAGATGAGAAGGCTCTGGGGATACCTTAAGCAGCCTTCCAGTACCTGAAGGGTGCCTACATGAAAGCTGGAGAGGGTCATTTTACAAGGGCTTGTAGTGACAGGATAAGGGGGGGATTTAAGATGAAAGAGGGGAGATTTAGACTAGAGATTAGGAAGAAATTCTTCACATTGAGGGTGCTAAGACACTGGAACAGGTTGCTCAGGGAGGTTGTGGATGACTCCTCCCTGAAGGTGTTCAAGGTTAGTTGGACAGGGCATTGAGCAGCTTGGTCTACCAGAAGATGTGTCCCCCATGGTGTGGGGGGGTGTGTGTGTAACTAGATGATCTTTATGGTCCTTCCAACCCAAACCATTCTATGATTCCATGAGATATAGCTATTGAAGGCATCTGGGCTTGGGGTTTGACCCTCCCTGTTCATAGCACAGAACATCTCAGCTGTGCATTATGGTGGCATCTCACCTCCCCAGAAAATCACCTTGTAAGTATGAAGCCCCATTTGCTGCATCCTTCTTGTCTCTGCAGAGCTTAAAGGGGCTCTGGGTGCTGTGGTGGGTCCTTGGGGGCAAGGTAAAGGGGGCAAGCAGTTCTATATCATGGAGAAGGAGGCAAAATTCAAAGCTGGTGGTAGCAGCTGGGATGGATTTGATTCTGCACCTAAACACCAACAACTCCTCTCTCCTTACATGTGGAGGTATAACACCCAGAATAACATGGAAGCTCTTGCACAGCCTGAGGGACCCTTGATGTCTTTAATTAAACCTCATCAGTACCCACGTTCTGAGCCTCAAAACACCCCAGAGCTCACGTCAGCAGATCTTATGGAGGGTGCACATGGGAAGAGAAAATTTGTGATTTGTAGGGCAAATAATAACTAAAGCGCAACCCCAGCCTCCTTGCAAATGCTCAGAGCAGCTCTTTCCATCTGGTCTCTCGTTGCCACCAACACGACAGAGCATCAGCCTCCTCCTCCTCAGCCTTTAAAGCAGCTCTATGAAATTAAATCAGTGTATTGCATGGTTCCAGCTCCTTTCATTCTTAGGATCTTCAAATGCTTTATAAACAATTCTTTAATTAAACTTCATAAACAGACCCACAGGGTATTGTTACTGTATCTGCTTTGCTGCTGGGAATTTAAAGGCATTGCAAAAGGTTGCATCCAAGTTCCTCTAACAGCAGATAGCTAAGAAGACACACTCTGCTTCAATGGTGATTTTAAAATTCTCTTTTTAACAACTGCTTTTCTCCTCCTGTAGGCATGGCCCCGGTTGCCTGCTCCTGCCTGTGTCAGGACTGGCATTCAATGGACAAAATGGACTTTTAAAAATACACATCTCTGACAGCCTGTCCTGGACAAACACCAACTTCCAGAACCAGGGAGCCAGCGCAGCCCTGGAAATGAAAAGGAGTGTTTTGGCAACAAGGATTTAAACCCCATCAATCTGTGGTTTGCTTTGAGCTGGGTAAAGGGTTGATCTCCTGTAAAACCCCTTTCCTGGCTTTTGTTTTTGTGTTGTTTTTTGTTGGTATTTTTTCCCCCCTCAGGCCAGGTTTGAGCAGTGGCTCTTTTTAATCATCCGAGGATAAAAAGTATCATTTTCTCTTCCTGATGCAATTCTGTTATCATTCCCCCTGTGGGATGGAAGATCTAATACAGGGAAAGAATAAATAAAATAAAATGTCCTGCAACCACACTGTAATGGGTCACTCCGAGCCCTTCACAGGCTGCTTGAATTTCAAGATGTTATTTGGCTGATGTCTCCTGTACTATGTCTTGTCTGAGGCTGATTTTATTCTGATTTAAGAGATAATCTCTGCAGAATCAGGGGTTGGGATGGTATGAACCTGGCATCCGATACTTTTAGCAAAATAGCCACGCTCAAAATAGCTGCTTTTAAGAACTTCAGCAAACTGGAGCAAATTCTGCTCAGCCTCACACACAATGCTGTCATCTTCCTTGTGACACCCACAAGTAGGCTTTGAAATTCCATCTCCATGTTCACCCACCCATTCTGCATCCAGTTTAAACAGAGAGAACCATGAGGGCTCCACCCCAATCATTATTTTTTGAAGGTACCAAAAATCTCAGTTTCACTTACAAATCTGACTTCTTCCCATTTTGGGGGTGAAGAAAAGGGCAAATTTTAGGTTTTAAATAACCCAGATGATCACAGCAGATATCAGCCTTGGAGTTAAGCACTGCTGGGAGTCCCAAGTCCAAACACCCAGCAAGGAAGGATGCCTATTTTGACCCCCTAAGGAAGAAAATCCTGGTGCCAAAACCAAGGAAGCAACATAAAAGTGCCTTGAAGGAGCTTATTTCAAAACTCAGAAGGAGCAAATGAGTGGCAGAAAACACTGGTTTGAAGGATTAAACAAAATAATTTCTGAGACAAATGTAATGGGATCACTTGAGAGGGCTACAGAAACAGGTGCCCTCACCATCCTGCTGAAAGCTGTTTTGTACCAATCCCAGCAAACAAAACCAGACCAAAACCTTCTGAGAGGGAAAAGTCAGCTCAACAGCTAAAATCTGGCCAGCACCAGAAAAATTGCATTAACAGCTTCCTACTTTATGCCAATATTAATGAGGCTGAAGCTTCTTGAGTTTTAATGGGGAGAGAAATATCTTTTAAAGCCTGTGTTAGCATAAGGGAGAGATGAGTCTTCAATAACTGCTTATCCACGGAGCTTTGGCACCGAATCCCAAGAGAGAAGCAAGAAAAACCCAGGCAGGTGGAGAATTCAACCAGATCTCTGAATTCGCCCCATAGTTAAAGCCCCAGGTCCCTGCCTTTGCCTGGGCTTTTAGCTGTGAAGCATCCCGCAGCTTTTGTTACCTCAAATAAAAGCACATTCAGCTCAGCAGAGGCTCTGCTGGGAGCCACGACCCACAGAGAGATGTCACCTTCTCCTATTTGATTTTCATTTTCATTTATTATTTTATTTTATTTTATTTCCTTCTTCCCTCACCTTCCCTGAATACAAGGAAGAAAATACACCACTCCTCCCTGGTTTTATTCACTTTCAAACTAATCAGTGCATTTCCTTTCCCCACTACATTTTGGTACAATGCATGGCAAGTGTCTCCAACACACCTCCCCCACAACACACACACAGCCCGAAGAACCAGACCTGCTGCTGCACCATTTCCACACCACCCTTAACCCCAGTGCTATGACAGAACCTGAGACACTATTCCCACTCCCAAACCTCCCAGCATGATGCATCCCACACAACTCCACAGCTGCCCCACAGCAAAGGATCTCCAGAAGTTTATCCTTTCTCCAGCACCACCGTCAAACTTGCATCAGGGAGGTGCTGTCTCCCACCAGTTTTTGCCTCCCTCTTTCCCCACACAAATTTCAGAAAGCGAAGCTGAGGGCCCACAATCAATACGTGCAGCACCTGGCACACTGGATTCTTGCAAGAGCAGCTGCACCAAACCAAACCAAAGGTCTCCCCTTGCTTGGTAGGACCTCAAAGGAGAGGCTCCGATGGGGTCCCAAAAAGTCTTGTGATGATCAAACTGGAACACATAAAAGGGTCACGAGGCTCAGGTGGAACCCCAAAGTGGTGTAAGGCTTGGATGGGAGCCGAAAGAGGTTTGTGAAGCTCGATGCTTGCACATCGCTCTCCCAAGACCCCAAAGCCCTGAAGCAGCTGAAGCAACTGCTGTTCAGCTCCTACCGTCGCAGACAGAAACAAGCACTGCGGCTCCTGCTCCCCAAGTTGAGCTGCCGCGGAGGGTTGGATGTGCTCAGCTTCTAAATAAGAGGGTTGATCAGCCTGGAAGCAGAAAGCTGCGGGGAGCGGAGGGACAGTCAGCATCCCCCTCCTTCTTCCTCCCCATCGATTTTCCGCCTTTCAGGGAAATAGGAAAAACCGGGGAAAACGGGAAGGGAGGCGAAAAGGAGAGGAGAAGGCGGAGGAAAGGAAAGAGATGGTAAAAAGCGGGGCAAAAAGCTGACGGAGGGAAGAATTCGAGCGGGCAGGGAGGTGGCACTTACCGAGCAGCAGCAGCGGCAGCAGCAGCGGTGCCCGCATGGTGCTCTGCGCGGCCGTATCCGCCGCGGCTCCCGGCGCTCTCCCCGCTGGGGCGGGAGGTGCGGCCGCTGCCCTCCCCCGGACCCGCCGCCGTCCCGGCCCCGTGTCCCCCTCCCCCCCCC
>WBNM01035105.1:0-10165 GCA_013399055.1 Ramphastos sulfuratus
TGGCAACTGGTGTGAACCCCTGAAGATCTTCAATTTCCTCTGCCTGAAGATCCAACTGAGGTTTCACTCTCACTATTGAAAGGGGGCGGTCACTTTATTTACCTTGCTCCTAAGGATGTGGCAAGGGTGAGTGGTTCCAAGTCTTGCTTTGGGGAGCAAATTGAGAGGTGTCACTATCACTGACTTCCCCCAAACTACAGCCCCTTCTGACAGTCAATTCAAAAGGAGAATTAAAAATGAAAATGCACAACTCCCACTATTAATTTCTTCATGGCACTGTTCTCTTTCCTCTTTTATTCTGCTTCATTTCCAGTCTCTTGCCAACAGATCCTTGGCAGCTCTCATAAAAGCAATTATCATCTTGAGTAAAGTTTTCTGCAGTGTTTTGTGTTTTTGGTTTTTTCTTCTTCATTCTGGAACTGAATATTCTCCATAATGTTATTCTGTCAGTCCCAAACTTCACCGGCTGCATCACACCTCCTGCTCTGACTTTTCTGCCACGTGCCCTCCCTTGGCATTTCTGGGGTTGCTCAAGGAGCTCTTCTCTTTTGCTAGAGAGAAAATGATCAACCTCATGCAGCCCCAAGACACTTTTCATTGACCAGAACTTGGAAGCAATCTAAGGCATCACTCTGAGCATGACCTTGTCCATGGGTCTGTAGGAGTTCGTGTGCCTGAAAGTCAGGTGCTGCACCTCCAGGAGACACTTGGAATAACCTCCACTTTTATCTTGGCCAAAGTCATACCTGAAAAAGAGACAGGGAGAGAAGCTGTCCTGATAAATGGTCCAGAGCAGACTTGCAGATCTGAATTCCCCCAGTTGGGGAATTTCAGAATTGGAGCCAAATTGGCAATTCTGATCTAAATCATCTCTTTTTGCTTTAATTATGTTTCCTGTTGGCTTCTTCTCTCACTCTAGACAGGGTAACTCTGGGATAAGCAGACTACTACACAGCTCTGATTTCCTTGGCCTGAGGGATGCTATTTTTCAGCTCATCTCATTAAATAGCTGCTGTTCAGAGACTGGGAAAGGCCAAACTCACCCCACAGTGGGACTGGTGCCCAGGATGTCCCACCGGCATCCATCAGGACCAACCACTCCCAGTGCCGATATCTGCGCTATCTCTGAGCAGATGAGATAAATGGGGGAAGTTCAACACCAAGGTCTAAACTATGAACCTTTGCAACCAAGGAAGCTCAGCTGTCTTTTGTCTACCATCAGCCAAGAGCTGACCAGTGGTGTCTGCAATGTCCTATCTAGCAATACTCACCTGGATGCTGTTTTCTCTGCTACTCATCTCCTGTCTTGCTCAAAGCCATTCAACTCTACCCTTTAGTGTCTTTGTGCTATGACATGGTGTGTTCAGGGGTCCCAATAGAAATCATGGGTCACAGAAGTGCTCAGGGGAATGGAGCATCTCTGCTGTGAGGACAGGCCGAGAGTTGGGACTGTTCAGCCTGGAAAAGAAAAGGCTCCAGGGAGATCTTCTTGCAGCCTTTCAGTACTTAAAGGGGGCCTGAAAGAAGGCTTGGGACAATCTTTTTAGCAGGACCTGTTGTGACAAAGACAAGGGGTGATGTAAAAGAGGGGAGTAAAAGGTGGAGTAAAAGAGAGGAGATTTAGACTACATATAAGGAAGAAATTATTTGTGCTGTGGGCAGCGAGACATTGGCCCAGGCTGCCTAGAGAAGTGGTGAATGCTCCATCCCTGGAACCATTCCAGGTCAGATTGAGCAGGGCTCTGAGAAACCTGCTCTGCTTGAAGATGTCCCTGCTCACTTGTGAGGAGGGTTGAACAGGATGACCTATAAAGCTTCCTACCCAAACCATTCTGTGATTCCATGGTTCTAAGTGCAGTGGATGCTCTCAGAGATAATGCTTCTCCTCCTGCCCCCTAGGCTCACTTCCCACCAGGTGACCTCTAGAAACCACCACAGAAAATGAGGAGCTTTGTGTATCAGTGAGTAACAAGCATCTGCAAAGAGCAATCTTGAATTTTCCCACTTTACCCCAGAAATTCTACACTAAGAACTGAGGTTACAACATCTCTTCGTGGCTCCTGCTGCTGAGCCACAAATCCCATCCTCGTTTTTATTTTCTGGTTACAAAAAGGCCTGAAATAGGGAAGTAAAAGTGAAATGGTGAAAATGTTTGAGATTCCAAATTTGCTTCAGGAGACTTTGGAGATAGGATCCCAGATGTCAGTGCAGGTGATGGGGGACAAGTATTCCTAATTTGCAGAATCCTGGCATAGTAGGGGGTTGGAAGGGACCTNGCTATACACACCTCATTCTGCTCTGAAATCAGCTTGCTGTGGCACGAGCTCTGCTTCCCTCGTTCCCATCCTGTAAGCTGGGACCAGAGGGAGCAGAGTGAAGCTCATGTGCAACGTCAGTGGGTGAGTGCAGTCACTACAACCCACTCTTACCCTCTGTTACCCTTCACAAGAACAACTCCCTTCATCCTGCCGGCTGGCCAACGGAGAGTCGTGCTGGTTGTACCATACATCACCACATACTTTCCACTTGAGATCAATACCACAGGCCCCAGCTGCTTTGAAGAGCTCTGCTGCATCCTGCAGACCCTGGGTGCTTCAGTGGGCATCACTCAAGGAAGCACACAAAGTAATTTTACTCCTGCAGCTCCATTGCCATGCCCCCTCGCTGTCATTTCTTCTTCTCCATCCCAACATCTTCATGCAGAGCATTGCCAGTTCTTTATTTTATCATATTCAGTCATGTGAAAAGGCTCTTGGCAAGGAACCCAACCACTCTGAACTTATTTGTTGTGTTATTTTCTTTTCTTGTTGTAACAATCCTACATTGTTTTGGGCTGTTGCGCTCGCTAGGAGACTCCAGTTTCTTGCATTCATTTGCTCTTCTCTTGTCAAATCTGCCTTTGGAGCCTGTTGTTTGGCTCTTGTTTGCACCCTCTTCCATCTCCAACCATTCTTTTTCACTTAAGTCCTTTTTTCTGCCAGCTCCAACTCAATTTAACCGTGCTGCCTATTCAGTTTCTGCGCTTCGGGATCCAAAACAAGAGAAAAATACCCAAATACACCACTTGACACCACTGCATGGATTTTGTGATGGCTCCCAAGCACTAAACTAACCTGGAGGAGATGCAGTTGCAGCTGACTCTGCATATTACAGAATCACAATGTGGTGGGAGTTGGAAAGGGACCTCTGGGGATCATCCAGTCCAACCCACCCTGCTAGAGCAGGGTCACCCAGAGCAGGTTGCATAGGCTCACACCCAGTTGGGTTTGGAATCTCTCCAGAGAAGGAGACTCCACAACTCCTGACCCAGGGCTCTGGAACTCTCACAGAAAAGAAGTTTTTCCTCATTCCCAGATGGAACCTTCTGGTCTCCACTTTGTGCCCATTGTCCCTTTTCTTATATTCCCGTGATCCATTAGTCATGGACTTATACAACTGCTGTGAAAGCCAAATGCAGTAGCTGAGCTACTTTTGCTCTTGGAGAAGATGCCCCCAAGTAAGAGGTTATTTATGCTGGTGGAAATTGGAGTTTTGGATTTTCATGTCTCCCCAGTTCAAGAGAGATAAGGAACTACTGGAGACAGTCCAGTGGAGGCTACAAAGATGCTGAGGGGACTGGAGCATCTCCCTGATGAAGAAATCTCTGGAGCTGTTTAGCCTGGAGAAGAGCAGGCTGAGAGGGGATCTTAGTGCTGATCAATATCTAAAGGCAGGGATCAAAGGGATGAAGCCAGACTCTATTCAGTGGTGCCCAGTGACAGGACAAAGGGCACAAACTGGAGCCCAGGAAGTTCTAGTCCAGAGCCCTGGACCAGGTTGCCCAGAGAGGTTGTGGAGTCTCTTTCTCTGGAGAAATTCCAAACCTACCTGGACATTGTGATCCTGGGTAACCTGCTGTGAGTGACCCTGCTTTATCAGGGGCTTTGGACTAGATGGTCCTCAGAGGTCCCTTTCAACCCCCACCATGCTGGGATTCTGTGATTTCTCCGTCCTAGTTCAATCTGTTCTGCCATCAAGTGATGTCCAATCCTGCTGTTCTCTTTTCATAGCTAGAAAAGTCCTCGTACAAAAGCATTGAGCTGTTGTACAACATCTTTAATGCTTGGTCTTTTTCAAATACTTTTTACATTATTTATTATTTCTTCAGCAGTTTGTCCTTCCACTTGTGATCATTCAGTGACCTCTTCTGCTTCACAACAGGCTCAATGCAACGTCTGGTCTTACCTTGCTCTTCCCTCTGCCTATTGTGCCTGAAATTTAGGACTGGTGGAGTTGATGGATATTGGTTCCCCTTGGCTTAAAGACGTATCTGAAAGGGAAGAGAAATGGGAGGGTCCAGACACCACATCTAGAAGGAGAAGCAAGAGGACCTTGTGCACCTACACTTGGACTTTGATAGTGTAACCACATCCTCCATGAACCTGGTTAAGAAATGTTTTGGCTCCACAGTATCGATGTTCACACAGGCATCTGCGCCAAGCACTGCTGCTACCTTCATGGAGACCTCCAAGTCCAATAGATGTGGGACAGAGAAGCCCCTTCTCACAAGGTTGTTGCAGCCCCAGGAGCTGGTTAGACATGTGTGGGAGGTGGAGTGCAACACACGGAGCTCACCAGCTCCCTGCGGCTGCGTTTGGATCCTTGGGATAATGATTTCCAGCTGGTCTCCCACTCCTAGCCTGGATGCTGTTCCTCAGCTCATCTTGCCTTTGGCTGGCTGCCTCCCTCCTTTTTTCCTTGATGGAAGAAAGCAAAGCTTCTCTCTTCTCCAGGAAGTTGCAGAATGGCACAAAATCCTGGGATTTGTGGAAAGGTGAAATTGCAGACCTCATTGGGATGCCTGGCATCGTGGTCAGCACCAGCACCCTGGCATAAGGAGATACAGGATGGATCTTTAGGAACAAGCACTCTCCTCTGGACAGTGACCCTGGTGACTTAACAAAGCCAGAGGAGATGATGTGGAACTCATTGAGATGAATCACCAAAGGCACTGACTCTGGCACTGAGCTTCATCATGTCAGCTGGAGATTGGTTGCTACCTAAGTGCCCTAAAATACACCTCAACATGGTAACAGCTGCAGTGCTGAACTTCAGCCTCCTGGAATTCCTTCCTTCTATCTAGTCTGAATCTCCTCTCTTTTAGTCTAAAACCATCACCCCTTGTCCTGTCACACAATAGTCTCTGCTAAAAAGTCTGTCCCCTCTTTCTTACCCTTTAGGTACTGGAAGGCTACACTAAGGTTTCTCCAGAGCCTTCTGTTCTCCAGCCTGAACAACCCAAACTCTCTCAGCCATGCTTTGAGAGCACTTGTCCTATGATCAGATATTGAGAGTACTTGTCCTGTGATTAAAAGGCCTCTTCAAAGCATTTTCCTCCCCTTACTTATTAAAAAAAAAAATCAATTAGAGTTTCCTCTGCCTTTGCTGATGGGCTAGGGCTGTGCCCTCCCATACAGCAACTGGGAGAGAAAGGTGAGGAACAATTTTAATTCCTTCAGGAAGTTTTGCTCCTGATGTTCCTAGAAGCAACAGTAAAAGGAAAGACCAATGCCTTGAAGAGCAGCCAATCATGTCAGGGCAATACCAAGACCCAAAGCAAGCCAGGAAGCTTCTGGGATCCACTGGACATGGGAAACCGAGGGGAAATCAGCAGGGAAAGAGTGCAGCAGTGGTTCCCTGGACAAGCCCTGAAGCCACCTTCAGCAAAACCCATCCCTACCCTTCAAACCCATAACCCTTCAACTTCACCAGGGCTACAGAGTCACAGAATGTCAGGGGGTGAAAGGGATCCCAAAAGCTCACCCAATCCAACCCCCTGCCAGAGCAGGATCTCCTATACCAGATCACACAGGAACATGTCCAAGCAGGTCTTGAATATCTCCAGAGAGGGAGACTCCACAACCCCCCTGGGCAGCCTGTTCCAGTGTCTGTCACCCTCACAGGACAAAAAATCCTCCTCATGTTTACATGGAACTTCCTATGCCTCAACTTCCACCCATTGCCCCTTGTCCTGTCATTGGGCATCACCAAGCAGAGCCTGGCTCCCTCCTCTTGGCACTCACTCTTTACATATTTATAAACATGATTGAGGTTACCCCTCAGGCTCCTCTTCTCCAGACTAAAAAGCCCCAGCTCTCTCAGGCTCTCCTTGTAAGAATCAGGCATTCAAATGATATCAGCTCAGCTTTGCACATGGCATTGCCTTCTTGAGCTGCACCAGCATGCCAAAACCTCTGCTTGCTGGTTCCTCGAAATGCAGTTCCCAAGGGGATGGTTTTGGCTGCAGGTGCCCATTGCTTGGTCAAGCTGCTTTTAAAAAGCACGAGAGCCTGGAGGTGTCACAAGAAGATAGAAAGGAGGAGGTGAAGGCACACCACAGAACCACATTTCTCAGCCTTCTGGAAAATTTTTAAAGTTATTAAATTTTGAAGCAAGAACGTCAGAATGGCACAGCAGCTCCAGCAGGCTTAAAATAGGGCAACAAATGGCTGTTGGAGACAGAGGGTTTAATTACAACAGGCAATGGGCCAGGATTGTCAAATGTCACCATTGCTCCTGCTCTGGGAAGCCACATGCTTGGGTTTAGCTCACCAAAACTTCAGCAGCTGCCATTTTGTCCCAGCCCCTGGTGGCTCACCTGGGATGCAAAGCTAGAGGTGAGACTCTTGCCCACCTCTGGTTTCTTCTCCAAACTGGACCACCCTCAAAGATGTTCTTGGGAGGGATTTTGCAACCCAAGGAAACTGCCCAGCCAGCTGATGGGGATTTGGGAGGATGCTGTAGTGCATGGTGAGGCTGCAGGATCCCTGGAAGCTGTATGTTGAATTTTGCACGAGTTAAGTGGCAAAAATTTGGGTCAGCATAGCCTGTTCTGCACCTGAGATACTTAAAACTATTGAATCATGGAAAGACCTTTCACTAGACATAACTGTTAACATAGCACTGCCAAGTCCAACACTAAACCATGTCCTTCAGCGTCACATCTGCACAGCCTATCAATCCTTCCAGGAATGAAGACTCCACCACAGCCCTGTGAAGCCTGTTCCATGGCTTGACAGCCCTTTGAAGGAAGTTGTTCCTAGTGTCCAACCAACCTAAATCTCTCCTGGCACAGCTTGAGGCCTTTTTCTCTTCTCCTGTTGCTTGTTGCCTGGTAGAAGAAACCATCCCTGATGTCCTTTCAGGGAGCTGTAGAGAGCAATGAGGTCTCCCCTGAGCCTCCTTTTCTCCAGCTAAACATCCCCAGTTCCCTCAGCAGCTTCTCACAAGACTTGTGCTCTAGACCCCTCACCAAGTTTGTTGCCCTTCTTTCTAGCACCTCAATGTCCTTGAGGGGCCCAAAACTGAACCCAGTGTTCAAGGAGCAAGCTCACCAGCACAGAGTACAGGGGGACAATCACTCCCCTAGTCCTGCTGGCCACACTATTGCTGACACTTCCAAAGGGACCTCCAGACTCAGAATCAGTGCAAAGCCACTGGCTCACCCCTTCCATCCCACTGCACTTCCTAGCAGAGCCCAGGGCTGACTGCACAGAGGTCCCAACTCCACTTCTCATCTCTTGAGTCACATCCTAACTGCCCTTGCATCATCCCTGGGACTCAGGGAGGTTAAAAGCCCCATGAAATTCCTTCCTTGAGTGCTGAAATTAACTTAACAGCTTGGGCAGATGGAGGGGCTGGAGAATAAGCTGGGTCATGCTCATACCCCCAACAACCATTCGACACATTCCTTGAGAAGCAAACACCAGAATAAAATACATTTAAATCCCCAGAGATGTGGGAAGCTCATGACATGTATTACAGAGCTGCTGTGTGAAAGGCCATCTCCTGCCTGGCTTCTTGGCTTCCTCCCTGCTGCCCCCATCCCTCTCATCTGCAGCTGAATCACTCAGGTTGGGATTAAAATTCAAATTTAAACCGATTCAACTGACAAGCGAGGTGCTCACCTGTGTTTGCATTCACATCGGGCTCCTGCCCGCATGGCTTCAGCTGACAGAGAATCAATTCATGCTGTCAAAGGAGGCAAATCTCCAGCCACCACTGTGCAAATCACCTAAAAACCTGATGAGGTTAACAATGGAGCATCCTCCTCTTGCAGCCAAGTCTAGGGCTTATTGCTTTTGAACTGGTAGAGACAAGCCCTTGATCTGCACAAAACCTTTCCTTCTCCAGTGATCACAGAATCACAGAATCAAAGAATCACAGAATGTTAGGGGTTGGAAAGGACCTCAAAAGATCACTGAGTCCAACTGCCCTGCCAGATCAGGATCACCTAGAGTAAGTCACATAGGAACATACCCAGGTTTTGAATGTCTCCTGAGAAGGAGACTCCACAACCTCTCTGGGCAGCCTGTTCCAGTGCCTGTTTCACCCTCACAGTGAAAAAGTTTTTCCTTACTTTCACATGGAGCCTCCTCTGCTCCAGCTTGCACCCATTGCCCCTTGTCCTGTCATTGTACACCTCTGAGTGGAGCCTGGCTCCTGAGTGGAGCCTGACACTTGCCCTTCATATCTTTATAAACATGAATGAGGTCACCCCTCAGACTCCTCATTTCCAAGTTAAAGAGCCCCAGCTCCCTCAGCCTTTCCTCATGAGGGAGATGTTCTACTGCCATCAGCATCTTTGTGGCATGATGGTGCATTTGGGCCTCATGGGAGCAGGAACACCTCTTTTTTTTAATGAAAATCTTGGAATGAACCACAGAGCGATAGGGTTTAGGAGTGACCTCTGGAGATCATCTAGTCTAACACCCCTTCAAAGCTGGGTTGTCCAAGATCACAATGCCCAGGCAGGTTTGGAATCTCTCCAGAGAAGGAGACTCCACAACCTCTCTGCACAGCCTGGTCTGGCATCCTCACAGAAAGGTTTTTCCTCGTGTTCATGTGGAACTTTCTGGGTTCCAGTTTGTGCCTGCCAGCTCTTGTCCTGTCTCTGAACACCACTGAAAAGAGTCTGGCCCCATCCTCTTGCCCCTTGCCCTTTGGCTGTTGAACATTATTGAGAAGATCCCCTCTCAGTCTGCTCTTCTCCAGGCTGAACAGCCCCAGTTCTCTCAGCCTTTTGAATGTGGCTTACTTCAATACTCAAAAGGCAAAACCCCTCGTTTTTTCTGGTCTCCAGATGCTCAAGGATAGATCCATTTTCTAAAGCAGGAGCTCAGATCCTGCAACCTGGGGGTTACATCTGCCTCCCAAATCACACCAGGTCCCAACATATTCATAGGATGGAAATGTTGAAGGAAAGAAGCCTCAAATTTTTACTGTCACAAACATCATCCTCCGCCAAGCTTTATTTAATCACGAGCTTTTCCAAATACGTTTTGACAGCGAGGTGAGCTCAGTGACAAGGGAATACTCCATCGAGCACTCTTGGAGAAGACGTTTGAGGGATTGCTACCTCTCGGCAACACCAAGGAGGGAAAGCCACGTCCGATCTCCTGGGTCATGCTGCCCTCTGCAGAAAATCCTGGTGGATGCCGCCACGCCTTGCAGGATGAGGTAAACAGAATCACACGAGTCATAGAATTGCTCTGGTTGGAAAAGACTTCTAAGATCATCGAGNATCACAGAATGGCAGGAACCTAGAATGCATGGAGGTCCAGGGTGGATTGAGAACCCAGACAGACAGGGATCCATGATGGAAAGCAATTGAGGATGGAGGAGGATCCAGGACAAACAGGCACCCAGAACATCCAGAGTGGCTGAGATCCAGGGTGGATGGGATGGTCAGCACTGCAGACAGCAGAGCTGGACAAAAGGTGAGTGCCCAGGGTCAGCTCAGGGGGCTGGCCTGGAGAGGCCCTTCTCGGTGGCAGGACAGAACCACAGAATATATCTGGTTGAGAGATGTCCAAGATCATCCGGTCCAACCTTCTACCCAGCACTGAAGGGCCAACACTAGACCATGTTCCTAAGTGCAGCTCCACACCCCCAGGGGTGGTGACTCCACCACTGCCCTGGGCAGACCATTCCAGTGTTTGAGGAGCCTTTCAGTGAAGGGCTCTGCTCCCTGAATGAGTCTCAGGGGTGACGGATCTAAGGGTGCAGGCCCTTCCATGGGGTGTGAGTCCGTGAGGTGCTGGGTCTGAAGATGCAAACCCTGCCCCGTGAGATCTGGTACCTCTCCAGGGACTATAGGTTTTAGGGGTCACAGTATCACACAGTA
>WBNM01035106.1:891-11641 GCA_013399055.1 Ramphastos sulfuratus
CCAGTTCCTCTCCTTCTATCACCTGAGACTAAGGAGCAGAGCCCAACCCCCACCTGCCTGCAGCCTCCTCTCAGGGAGCTGCAGAGAGCAATGAGCTCTGCCCTCAGCCTCCTCTGCTCCACACTGCACACCCCCAGCTCCCTCAGCTGCTCCTCCCCAGCCCTGCTCTCCAGACCCTTCCCCAGCTTTGTTACCCTTCTCTGGACACATCCCAGGACCTCAGAGTCTCCTGCTTTAGCCTTCAGCACAGGCAGACTTGCTGCAGCCTTCTCTGTGCTGTGACAGTTTCACCTCCCCTGCCTTCTTGTTTGGTTTGGTGTTTCTTTGGGGTCCTTCCTTTTTCTTCTTCTCAAGAAAATGTCCAGGGAGGGTCTCCCTCCCCTCTGCTCTGCCCTGGTTAGACCACACCTGGAATACTGTTTTGGGTCCCCCAGTTCAAGAGAGACAGGGATCAGCTGGAGAGAGTCCAGTGGAGAGCTACAAAGAGGATTCTGGGACTGGAACATCTCTGCTGTGAGGGAAGGCTGAGAGCTATTTAGTCTAGAGAGGAGGCTGAGAGAGGATCTGATCAGTCTATAAGTATCTGAGGGGTGTGCCCCAAGATAGAGGTGCCAGGCTCCTTTCAGTGATAGGACAAGGAACAACAGACACAAACTGGAACCCAGAAGGTTCCACCTCAACAGGAGGAGAAACTTCATTGGTGTGAGGGTGCTGGAGGTCCAGAGAGGTTGTGGAGTCTCCTTCTGTGGAGGCTTTTGAGACCCATCTGAGTGTGTTCCTGTGTGCCCTGCCCTGGCAGGGGAGTTGGACTGGAAGCTGTCCAGAGGGCTGCCCTCAGTGCTGCTGCTAAGGATGAGCAGGGCAGTGTGGGGAGGATGCAGCCAGGCTCTGCCCAGGGATAGCCAGGGACAGCACAAGGGGCACTGGGTGCCAGCTGGAGCTGAGGAGGTGCCATGGGAACAGGAGGGAAGACTTAGTCACTGTGAGGGTGCTGGAGACTTGGAGCAGGCTGCCCAGAGAGGTTGTGGAGCCTCCTGCTCTGGAGACTTTCCAAACCCCCCTGGATGTGTTCCTGTGTGCCCTGCCCTGGGTGACTCTGCTCTGGCAGGGGGCTTGGACTCAATGATCTCCTGAGGTCCCATTCTGTGATGCTGTGATTCTGGCATTCTCTCTGTGGTTTCCACATGGTGTGGAGCAGTCTCAGTGCTGAAGGAGGGCTGAGGCTCAGTGGCAGATCAGTGGCAGGGTCTCATTTCACCTTACATCCCCTGCCCCTTTTCATCCTGCAAAAGCCAGCTCCTGGTAGCTCTAATGAGCCTGAGGAAGGGACTGCTGGACACAAAGAGCTTGCTTCCAGATTTCCATCTGAGACTGCAATTAAGAGTAGTGCAAGGCTGATAAAGGAGCAATTTCAGTTTTGAAGTGGCAAGGTGATCACCAGCACAGTGGCAGAAGGGGAGAAGGAAGGAGAGCAAGGAGGAAGCTTCCAACGTGGATCTGAAGAGCAGCAAAGCAGCACTCCTGGGTTCCTTCTGCTCCTTGGGCTCCTTTAGAGTCACTGATTGAATGAAGATGGGAAATTGGCCAACCCTGACAATTCACAGAATCACAGAATGAAGCAGGTTGGAAAAGACCTCTGAGATCACTAAGTCCAACCTACACCTTCTAATTAACTAACCCCTGGCACTGAGTGCCTCATGCAGCCTCCTCTTAAACACCTCCAGCCATGGGCACTCCACCACCTCCCTGGGCAGCCCATTCCAATGCCAATCACTCTCTGTCAAGAACTTCTTCCTAACATCCAGCCTGAGCCTGTCCTGGCACAGCTTGAGGCTGTGTCCTCTTGTTCTGTCCCTGGCTGCCTGGCAGCAGAGCCCAACCCCAGCTGGCTCCAACCTCCCTTCAGGGAGCTGCAGAGAGCAATGAGCTCTGCCCTGAGCCTCCTCTTGTGCAGGCTGCACACCCCCAGCTCCCTCAGCCTCTCCTCACAGGNCAGGAGGTTCCAGCTCAACACCAGGGGCAACTTCTTGCCTGGAAGGGTCCCAGAGCCCTGGCACAGGCTGCCCAGAGAGGTTGTGGAGTCTCCTTCTGTGGAGCCTTTGCAGGCCTGTCTGGATGTGTTCTGTGTGCCCTGCGCTGGATTGTCTGGTCTGCTCTGGCAGGGCTTGGACTGGATGAGCTCTTTGGATCCCTTCCAACCCTTCACATCCTGTGAGCCCTTCAGAAAGACTCAGGCAAGGGGCTCCTAGGGAAGGACTGGCACCATCAGCTGAGCCATTCAAGGCTCCTCGTGCTTCCCTGGGGTGACCTCAGGCTGACCTCAGGACCTGGGGACATCTCTCCTTGCCAGCAGGATCCTGGCGCTTTCCTGCCAGCTGACTCTTCTGGGTTACACATCTTGGCTCTGACAGCCTCTGGCAGGTGGGAATCTCTTCTACCAAGTCTGACAGCTCCCCAAGTGAGGTCCAACTCCCCAGTAAAGCTTTTCATAAGTAATAACAATAAATAACTATAACAGAGGAGATTTAGTTCTAGAGCATGGAAGCCAAAAGCCTCTGGCTGTAGTGAAAGGTAGTGAGACATTGAGTTGTTGGAGCTGGTCCAGAGGAGGGAAATGAGGCTGGGGAAGGGTCTGGAGAACAGAGCTGGGGTGGAGCAGCTGAGGGAGCTGGGGGTGTGCAGTGTGGAGAAGAGGAGGCTGAGGGAGACCTCATTGCTCTCTGCAGCTCCCTGAGAGGAGGCTGCAGGCAGGTGGGGGTTGGTAGTTAGTGACAGGGAAAGAGGAAATGTCCTCAAGGGGAAGTTTAGGTTGGAGATGAGGAAAAATTTCTTTGCTGCCAGAGTGGTCAGGGATTGGCACAGGCTGCCCAGGGAGATGGTGGAGTCCAGATGAGACCTTGAGACAGAGAGACCAGGTCTTGGCAGGAGAGGAAGAGTTCAGTCCAGAACATGCAGCAGATGGCACCCAGCAAGCTTCCTGTAGTGGGTCCCTTAAACACCCACCTGGGACTGCAATTGCCCAAAGGACTGAGGCAAACTGGAGCCCAGGGCATGTGCATCCTGCCTGGAGAAGAGGAGGCTGAGGGCAGAGCTCCCTGAGAGGAGGCTGCAGGGGGGTGGGGGTTGGGCTCTGCTCCCTAGGATCAAGTGATAGAAGGAGAGGAAATGTCCTGAAATGGTGCCAGGGCAGGGTTAGGTTGGAGATGAGGAACAATTTCTTTGCAGCAAGAGTGGTCAGGGATTGGCAGAGGCTGCCCAGGGAGGTGGGGGAGTCCCCAATGCCTGCAGGTGTTGAAGAAACCTGTGGCCATGGCACCTGGGGCCATGGTTTGGTGGCCATGGTGGGGCTGGGTCAGAGCTTGGAGTGGATGATCTCAGAGAGCTTTGCCAGCTCCAACAATTCCATGAGTGTATGCTCAAGGGGTCCATGCAGTGTGACCTCCCTGCCTTTACATCCACACCTGTGGGGAGCTGGGATGTGCTTTGGATGCATCCTCTGCAGACTTTGCCATTACCTTGCTGCCAGCCCAGGGCTGGCCTCAAGCCCTCTGTGCATTTTCACTCAGTGTGAAGTGATTTCTTTCCCCCCATTATTTCCATGCTTTTTTTAGGATTTACTAAACCTTCCTTTTTTTATGCTCTNTTATTTATGCTCTCCGGCTGGTCCTGCTGCTGCTGTTTGTGTCTCTCTGCTCTGGCTGCTGTTTTCTCCCCATTCTGGTTTGGAACAGGTTTTATTGGGAAGCTGTTGAAAGGTGCCTGATGGTGCTGGGAAGACACTTTAGAAGGTCTCTTTGCCCAACAGGTTTTATTGGGAAGCTACTGAAAGGTGCCTGATGGTGCTGGGTGCTTTTGGCTCCCCTGTTAAGACACTTTAGAAGGTCTGATTGCCCAAGGAGGATGCTTGGAGGTTTCTGATGACCTGACATAATTCTTACTGGAGAGGAAAACAACAACACCACCACAAAATGAGTTGCAAGAAGTCCCCTGCATCAAAACCTTGCCTCTTAAAAACCTGAGGGGACCAATCTTAATGATTCTCTGAATCTAAGTCCAGTTGCCTGCTCCCTTTTTCCCCCTAGAGGTAGCACAACTGCACAGAAAAGCAGAGCAAAGACAATCTGAGAACCACTGGTAGCAAAAATACTCAGCCAGGAGCCTTCCCTGGCCTGCTCTTGGCCTCCTCACCACTGGGCACTGAGAGTTAATGAATTTCTGCTCTGCGGACACCAACACCACTGACAAAACACCCAAAGGCACTGAGGTTACTATGACATCTCAGCACTCCAGAGGATGGAATGGATGGGGCTGAGGTTATCACCAGAAGGAGGTTATCATCTCAACCCTCAGCCTGCTCTGCAGGACCTAAGGGTTGGAATTCTTAATGGAATTCTGCACATTGTTCTGGGGGACAGAGAAATGCTGCGAGGAAATGTGAGCCTCAGACTCATCCCAGGCCCTTCACCCACCCCTCAAACTGCACCCAAGCCAAACCCATTTTTAAGAACTGATTCAACTGTGTCTCATTTCCTGTGCTTCCTGTCTGCTGGCAAGGCCAAGCAAGGAAATGAGGACTGATCCCAAGGGGAGCTGAGATACCACCAGCCCGAGTGGACAGCAGAAACGTCAGGAGCTGCATATGGAAGCTTTGCCCTGCCAAACTGCAGAGCAGCCCTGGATAGGTAAGAGAACCCAGCTGGGCTGGGGTGTCCTGACCCACAGGCACTCCTCTGGGTTAGTGGGATGAGATCTCAAGCCCTGCTTGCCTAATGATGAGGTCCCTGTGGTGTGGAGCACTTGGCAAGAAGCAGTGAGGCATGAGCCTCAGTGAATCCAGGCACAGCAGAAAGCTTTTAGTGCTTCTCCAGCCAACACATGGGCCCCAACCTGCCCTTGTGAGGACCTGGGCATGGGCTGCAGGCAGGGTCAAGCAGAGGTTTGTTTCAGACAGCACAGACTGGGTCCATGTGTCACAGATCCAAGCAGGCAGCTCTCTGCTCCAGCCCAGGCACTCTGCAGGGGGCTTGCTGAGTGCCATTCCCACATCTGCACAAACCCACACATCCCTGAGGACCATCCTCTGCCAGCCTCGTGGTCTTCAGCCAAGTTTTGACAGGCCTGGGGCTTTCCAAGGCCACACACCACAGGGTGAGAGGAGTTCCTCTGGAGGTGCCCCTGCCCACCTCCCTGCTCCTCCCCAGGGCAGCCTCAGAGGCAGAACCTCTGATTCCTGCAGCTGAGGAAGGTTTGTGATTTCCCTCTTCTGCTCTTGCTGCAAAACCCAAGGTAGCCCAGAGAGAGGGAGCTGGATCCTGTCCTCTCTTGCACATCATCAAGCCAATGATTTAGGCAGCTCCACCACACATGCAGAGCAGTGGAAGGGAGCAGGGCAGCAGAAGGGTAAGTAGGGGTAAAGCCTTCATTAGCTATGATGATGTGTGAGGAGCTGAGCAGAGCCAAAGCTGTGCTTGCAGGACCTACAGTTAAAAAAAAAGAAAACCAACCCTCCTCTTCTAACTTGGAACCAAAAAGCACATCAGACACCACAATTATTGAGGAAAAGACCTCTGGAAAGCCCATAATGTTCTCTTCTCAGCCATTTTGCTGCAACTGAATTTAAAAGAATGAAGAGAGAAGAAAAAAAGAGAAAAAAAAAAAAAAAGAAAAGAAAACAATCCCAACCCACCTCTCTCTTCAGCATCTGCTCTTAGCTGGCACATCAGATAATTGCTGTGCAGAAGTTTCAGTGCATAATGATTATAATAATCATAAAAATAGGATCATGCCAAGAGCAGGCTCCTCTGGAGCTGAAGCAGTATCCAGGCATGCCCTGAGTAAGCTCTTTTAGAAGTCTGTTCTTCAGCCATGGATGGTGTCACTTACAGAATCCACAAATCCCTGCAGGGTGGGGGTTGGAAGAGACCTCTGGAGAGCATCCAGTCCTACCCCCCTGCTAAAGCAAGGCACCCACAGCAGCTCACAAAGGCCACGGAGGGTTGGAAGCTCTCCAGAGAAGGAGACTCCACAACACCTCTGGGCACCCTCCAGGATCTCCCTTCCAAAGGGACACTTCCAGGATCCCCAGACCTCCAGCACTCTCACACCAAAGAATCTTTTCCTCCTGGTCAGATGGAACCTCCTGGGTTCCAGTTTGTGCCCCTTGTCTTGTGGCTGGGCACCACTGACAAGAGTCTGGCCCCAGCCTCTTGCCCCCCACCCTTTATACCTTGCGAAGCATTGCTCCACTCCCCTCTGGGGCTGCTCTTCTGCAGGCTCAGCCCCAGGGCTCTCAGCCTTTGCTGCTCACAGAGATGCTCCAGACCCTTCAGCAGCTTTGCAGCCTCTGCTGGACTCTCTCCAGTAGTTCCCTGTCTCTTTTGAACTGGGGAGCCCAGAAATGCACCCAGGACTCCAGCCTCAGCTCCTCACAGAGATGCTCCCTCCCCCTCAGCATCTCCCTAGCTTCTGCTGGGCTCTGTGCAGAAGCTCCTGCTAGCCCCTCGCACCCCGCTGGCTTTAGAAGCGGTTTCATGCCTGCAGAGGGAGGGTTGCAGCTGGCAGCTCCGTGCCACAGGCGCTCTCAGCAGCCGCAGCTGCAGGGCAGCTCCCCCGGGACCGGCGCTGGGCTCCAACGCCTGCCGCAGGGCTCCGCACTCCGGTGGGCAGCTCCCAGCGCACATCCCCGCCCCGCATTCCTGCAAGGGCCACGGGATCCCGCAGCTCCTGCCGTTCCCAGAGGCTGTGCCATACTCAGGTCAGAGGCAGAAGCAGGGAAGCAGCTGGGAAAGGATCCGGGATGCAGTCCCCGGACCCCCGGCACGGCCGCGCACCGCAGCCTGCGCATCGCCCCGAAGGACGCGGAGCTGGTGGGAGGAGGAGATCAGCTCCCAGGGCACCGCTGGAGAATGCCACGGCTCTGACCACCTCCCCTGGGGGTTGAAAGGGGACTGTGAAAGAAGTTCTGCTTGGAAAGTTTCCCATGGAAACCTCGCAGAGAAAAACACGTCCGTGGCTGTGTGCGCACACAGGGCAAGGTCGCAAGCACAGGGGGGAGGGGGAGAGGGTTTGAATAGGATGAAATATAAATGTGTAAAATATCCCCCCCAGAGCCCCAGGGTCTGCTGCTGACATCGAAGGGCTTCCACTTTTGAGTCCTCGGTGCAACACCCAGCCCAAAGCAGCGGCTGGAAGCTGTCGCTGCCTGCTCTTTTCTGCCCCAGCTACAGCTTTCTGGAGGCTCCTGAGAGAGAGACGCTGCTGGCTGCAGCTGAGCTCCTACGGAGTGTGTCCAGAGGAGGGCAACGAGGCTGGGGGAGGGCCTGGGGAACCTGGGGTATGAGGAGAGGCTGAGGGAGCTGGGGGTGCTCAGGCTGCAGAAGAGGAGGCTGAGGGCAGAGCTCGTTGCTCTCTGCAGCTCCCTGCAGGGAGGTTGGAGCGAGGAGGGGGCAGCCTCTGCTCCTTGGTGGCAAGAGACAGGAGCAGAGGAAATGGTTCCAAGCTGCCCCAGGGGAGGCTCAGGCTGACTGCTAGGAAAGAGTTCTGCACTGGAAGGGTTCTCAGACATTGGAATGGTCTGCTCAAGGCAGTGCTGGAGTCACCATCCATGGGGGAGCTGAAGCAGCACGAGGTGCTTAGGGACAGGGGTTAGTGTTGATCCTTCAGTACTGAGTTGAGCATTGGACTGGATGATTTTGGAGGTCACTTCTAAGCACATTTTGTGATTCTCTGTGGTTCTACGTCCTGCATTGCAGACTGGCTGCTCTCATTAGCTTCCTCTTCAGTCCCTCATCATCACACAGTTTGCTCCCATTTGCACACAAAGGAGGAGAATCAAAGCAGGAACCCTGCTAATTGTCTCAGCTTGGTGCCTCCAAGTCCTCTATGCAGGCACTGCACAGATTAAAAAACTGGTTTGTACCCTATGGAGTTCCAGCCCCAAGGATATGTGGAGACACAGCAGATGGGAAAACATCAGGACAGCTCTGGACAGTGAGAAGTCCTGGGATGGAGAGACACTGGCACAGGCTGGATCAGCAGCTAATGAATTTTGTTTCTCTCTGTGGACAGGAAAGGTACCTGAGTGTTGGTGAAGTGCAAACAGGACCTGAGTGTAGCAGGGAAAAGCCCTGCCCAGAGCAAGCACCTCCAGGTACCATCAGAGGATGCTGAGTGCAGCCAGGCCAAGGTGCCAAGGATGCAGAACTTGAAGCACAGCAGGTTCTTGCCAGGCTGAACTGGAGTTGATGCTTTGGGCTGGATTCCTCTCATTCCACCTCAGTCACCTCCACGCTGCCTGCCCAGGCTGGATTAGCCATGCAGGCAGGAATGTTCCACAGGCAGGAATGCTCTGCTGGCATCACCCTAAGTACAGCTGCTGGTTTTGCACATGTGGATCAGAGAAGGAAAAAGTCAGGCTGCAGCTGCCATGCTGGGGGACAGTTCTGTGGACACAGGGACAAGAAGCTTGCAGCCCCCTCCTGACATTAGAGAAGTTGGTGCCCACCCAGCAGGACAGCCTGGAGTGCTGGGAGCCAGAGTGACCCTCAAGGAGAGGGGAAAAGATCACAGAATCATAGAATCATAGAATCACAGAATCATAGAATAATAGAATCATAGAAGCACAGAATGGGTTAGGTTGGAAGGGACTACAAAGCTCAGCCAGTTCCAACTCCCCCTGCCATAAGCAGGGACACCTCCCACTAGAACAGGTCTCTCAAGGCCTCACCCAGCCTGGTCCTGAACACCTCCAGGGGGGTTGTGATCAAAGATCCCATTCTGTGCTTCTGTACTCCACAACCTCCCTGGGCAACCTGTGCCAGTGTCTCACCACCCTCACTGTAAACAACTTCTTCCTAACCTCCACTTTCAAGCTCCCCTCTGACACTTCAAACCCATTCCTCCTCCTGCTGTCATTACAAGACCTCAATAGTCTCTCCCCAGCCCTTCTGCAGCCCCCTTCAGATCCTGCAAGGCCACTCCAAGGTCTCCTGGAAGCCTTCTCCTCTGCAGGCTGCAGAGCCCCAACTCTCTCAGCCTGTCCCCAGAGCAGAAGTAGATCTCCAGTCCCTCCTTTGAGGTGAGTTGCCACCTGGAAGTGGACCTTGACAAGCTCAGCAGCACCTGGCTGGCAGACAAGACCACACCCCCTCAGCCTGGGGTATGCCCAGGGGAGTGAAGTCCATCCTCTGGGCACTTCAGGAAGCCACTTTCTCTGCTAGCACTTGAGTGTAGTTCCCTTTAAATGAACAAGACAGAAACAGCACAGAAATCCCTGCCCAGAGCTCATCCTCTCTCTGTTTTTCATGTGCCTGTCAGAGGCACCAGGACATCGTGTGCAGTTCTGCTGAGACCAAAATAAACTCCTTTTTATCTCCAGAAAGTCACAACTCAGTGATCCTTCCTTATCCTATGATTGTGGCATTTCTCCCAAGCCAGGGAGGGACAAGCAGGCTCCTGAGGGTCTCATCTCCTTCCTTAGCCTATGACTGTGACACTGCTCCCAAGCCAGGGAGGGACAAGCAGGCTTCTGAGGGTCTCATCTCCTTCCTTAGCCTATGACTGTGACACTGCTCCCAAGCCAGGGAGGGACAAGCAGGCTTCTGAGGGTCTCATCTCCTTCCTTAGCCTATGACTGTGACACTGCTCCCAAGCCAGGGAGGGACAAGCAGGCTCCTGAGGGTCTCATCTCCTTCCTTAGCCTATGACTGTGACACTGCTCCCAAGCCAGGGAGGAACAAGCAGGCTTCTGAGGGTCTCCTCTCCATGCCTTCACTTGGGCTTGCTTCCAGCTAAGACTCTGCTGGCAGGAGTGCTGCTGTTTGAAGGGAAGGCCACACTAACCCCTGCAAGAATCCAAGCTGACTCCTCCTCAAACCCTCTCTTAGATAAACATCAAGCCCCAGCAGGCTGCCAACAACCACCAGCAGCTCCTGGGATCAGCAGCCAGCTGGGAGTTCCCTTGATGGGGGCCATCTGCAGAGGAATTGGAAGCCAGCTGATCACAGGCACAGTTCATGAACCCACTGCTCCAGATGTGACCTCAGCTGCTGGAGGCTTCAGCCCTTCTGGTGGCAGGACTCACACTTGGTGAAGCCATGGCAGGGAGGCTGCAGGGACTGTCTGTGCAAAGCTGAGTGGCTGCTGTCAGTGCTGACACAGCCTCTGCTCTCCAGCATTCCTGGGATGTGCAGGAAGAGGAGGACTGAGACACAGAATCATAGAATCATAGAATAGTAAGGTTGGAAGGGACCTCAAGGATCACCTATTTCCAACCCCCTGCCACAGGCAGGGACACCTCCCACTAGTATAGGTCATGAAGTCTTCTTCTGAAGCAGGGATTGGGGGTTGGGGTCAGAGTTAGAAACTCTTTTAACTGCCTGCTCTTCACTGCAAGACACAAAATCCTCCCTAAGCTGCAGCACAGAGACCCAAAGGTGCCCACTTTTGGTCTGCAGGGACACTGCAGAGCTGCTGTGCTGCAGGACAGAGATGCACTAAGGCCCTGCTGGAGGAGGAGCTGGACATGAGCCAGTGATGGTCACTGGCAGCCCAAAGAGGCAACTGTGTCCTGGGCTCCATTCAAGGAAGCTTGGCCAGAAGGGCAAGGGAGGGGATTCTGCCCCTCTGCCCTGCCCTGCCCTGCCCTGCTCTGCTCTGCTCTGCCCTGCCCTGCCCTGCCCTGCCCTGCTCTGCCCTGCCCTGCCCTGCTCTGCCCTGCTCTGCCCTGCTCTGCCCTGCCCTGCTCTGCTCT
>WBNM01035107.1:0-24032 GCA_013399055.1 Ramphastos sulfuratus
TTTGGTTGTTTGGGTTTTTTTGTGACAGGTTTTTGAGCTTAATCACATTTGGATAACCCTGACAGTAATTTCACAAAGACCCAAACTGGACAACTTGAAGACACATCACTTTCTTTTCTCTCACTGAAGATGCTGACCAAGAATCAGTCATATCCAGGCAATCTATTGACTTGACAGAAATACTAATATTTTTTAAAGGGAAAACTTCCAAAACAGACTGGTTTTGATGATTCTGTCTCTGTCCCTGTTAGATGAAAACAGCACATATTTCTCTGAGAGATGCACATCAATTTTACCTTTCTCCCCTCGTGATCACACAGGATTACCCTTCCAACCTTACCATTCTATGATTCTATGATTACAATTTACACTATCCACAAAAAAAAGAGTAAATAGAGGAAAGCTTTGCTGCTTGAAAAAGCAAGGATCTACAATTTGACATTTTATTCCAGCTCAACTTGTAAAACTGTTGGACTATGACTTAGCGACATTTGCTTTTAAATGCTCAATATCTGGGACTTCCCACAGTAGAAAATATAGAGCAGAGACAGCTGTTAAAAGACTTACAAAGTGAAACAAGCTGTGAATATGACCTACAGAAATGAGGAAATGTGGGCTTATTTTGGATGGCAGGCTGGCACAGAAAAGCCAAGCTCACACTTAAAGAACCTGCTGTTAGTTGTGATGATGAAAGCTATTGCTGGTGTCAGTTAGATGAAAACAAAGGACACCATAAATGAAGAAATGCATTAGATGTTAGTGCCAAAACACTGTTAATACATTAAGTTAACTCGAGTGTTGAAATTTATGCTTTTTTTGGGGAAAAAAAAAAACCAAACCAACACAACACTAGTGATTCTCCTTTAAGGAGAGGAAAGCAGAGTCACCACAATGACTGCTCTCATTAGAGAGATTATTTGTTACAGCAGCTTTATCTAAAATGCCTTCTTACTAAGTACTGACTGATCCATAAAGATTCCCCAACCATGTCAGTTCCTCTCTTTTGCTACTAAATTGTTCATTGCAGACCTCATGTTCATTGCAGGAGACGTAGCTTTTATAGAACCTTTTTCTGCTGAGGATGTTGCCCTTGTTCTGCTAGCCATGTGGGTTACTGTTTTTCTGATTTACAAATTCTAAGTATTTGCTATCACAAATGCTGCAATTATTTTATTTATTTTCTGAGTTTTTTTTTTTAATTCAGTTGAACACATTTGGCTAATCCTGTCAAGCATCTGATTTAAGCAGCCTATCAAATCTCATTAAAATCCTTGTTCTGCCCAGTTTATATGCCAATAATGTGTCTATGGATCATATTTGCAATGGTACATTAAGTAAGTGTCTGATTGCTTATGTCATATGTGCTGCAGTTAATCTGTTTCTTTTTCATCTACTGCTGTTTTAATTAGTGGGTAGAAGACAAATTTTAAAACGTGCCAACTCAGAGGCAAAACATATTCCAAATGATGCCCAGGTTTTCATGAACTCACCACAGAAACAGCAGTGAAGGTATTTTAAGGGGAACTTGAAGCAATAGGTCTGCCTAACAATGGGGTACTGTGGTTGGTGATGGGAAATAAGAGCTAAACTAAAACCCAGCGTCCTGTCACCACTGGGTCATTCAGCTGAAGGCTGAAATACTCCCAGTATAATGGACAGGTCTAGCACTGAGACTAGAGCATCACTTCATAGAACTACTCAGGTTGGAAAAGCCCCCTGAGATCATCAAGTCCAACTATGAAGCCTACTCTGTGAAGCTCACCACCAAACCACATCACTAAGCATCACATCCAAACGACTTCTAAACACATCCAGGGTCAGTAGCTCTACCACCTCCCTGGGCAGCTCATTCCAATGCCTGACCACTCTTGCTGGGAAAATATTTTTCCTAATGTCTAACCTAAACCTACCTTGGTGCAGCTTGAGGCTGCTCCCTCTTGTTCTATCACTAATTACCTATTACAGGAGACCAACACCAACCTCTCCATACTGACCTTTCTGGGAGTGGTAGAGGATCATGTCAGGATGATCCATTACCCTGTCAGAGACTTAAAAAGGCAACTGAGAATTTATGGCAACAGCAAAAATGTTGCAGTAGCAGTGACAATATATATCTTATATCTATCTATATGTACAAATACATTATAGATATATATAGTGAATTTATAGGGAAAGATTAGATATATAGATACAGATATAGGTACAGGTATAGAGATAGAGATATATAAATGCAGTTAGCACCACTATGTGTGTATATATTTCTGTGATACTCCAAGAGAATACAAGCAACTAGGGGTAAAGACAGCCAAAGTAAGAGTTGTAAGCACTAGGATACTTGTCTGTCAATCTCTGAGCCCAAAGAAGAGAATAGTATCTTTGTGAGCATGCCTGACAAAGCAGGAGGGGCAAGAGTCACATATGGTTGGCAAAAGAGTTATGACACATTAAGAAATAAGGGAGAAATGAGCAGAGCTGTACTAGTTTTTGTTTCTACAGTCACCTTTCAAATATAAAACCTGCCGACTGGTCTGGTTTGTTTTGTTTTAGGGGTTCCTGTGGCTTCTTAAATAACTTGGAACAACATAAAACTAGCAGCAAGGAAAAGCAGCTTCACTAAGAGAAGCAAAATACCATTAAGCTTGTAGACAAGAAGTGATTGACTTGAGAGCAGCCCCAGGAGATGAACTTGGGAAGCTCAATATGAGCTGTCAGTGTGCTCTTCACAGAATCACAGAATGTCAGGGGCTGGAGGGGCCCTTGAAAGCTCATCCAGTCCAACCCTCTGCTAGAGCAGGATCACCTAGACCAGATCACATAGGAACATGTCTGGGCAGGTTTTGAATATATCCAGAGAGAAAGACTCCACAACCCCCCTAGGCAGACTGTTCCGGTGCTCTTGCAGCACAGAAAGGCAACCAGATCCAGGACTGCAACAAGACAAGTGTGGGCAGCAGGGTGAGGAAAGTGATCCTGCCCCTTTAATCCCCACTGCTGAGACCCCATCTAGAGTACTGAAACCAGTTCTGGAGCCTCTGGGACAAGAGGGATGTGGAGGGATCCAGAGAAGGGCCATGAGGATGCTCAGAGGGCTGGAGCTGCTCTGTTATGAGGACAGACTGAAAGAGTTGGGGTTGTTTAGTCTGGAGAGGAGAAGGCTCCCAGGTGACCTTACTGTGGCCTTCCAGTATCTTAAGGGGGCCTACAAGAAAGCTGGGGAGGGACTTTTTAGGCTGTCAAGTGGTGATAGGACTGGGGGGAATGGAACAAAGCTAGAAATGGAGAGATTCAGACTGGATGTTAGGAAGAAGTTCTTCAGCATGAGGGTGGTGAGACCTTGGAAGNGATTTGAAGTGCATATATGTTGAACAACAGTCTATCTATTTTGTACCCAACAGATAAAAGCTTCCTCCACATGAAAATTCAACATTGCAGCTCCCTTCTGAACGAAGAAGTACAGTTTCATAGGGTTGTCTTAAATCTCTGGGACTCTAGAAACTCTAAGTTATCATTGCACAAGCAATTCAATTAAAGTAATCTTTTGAGATTTAATAACTATTTTCTGTAACGATCATAACTGTGAGAGGGGAAGATACAAAGTGCTCAGGTTTATTGCAATATTTCACACTCTGCTTCACTCTGCTGCTCCACTAATGTATAAGCTATATGTTCAAGACTTAAAAAAAAAAAAAAAAAGAAACAAACTCAATTATAAACTACACAGAACCAGTGATAATCCCTTTTACATTTATTCTGGTCTAATTCCAAATCTAGAAAATGGGGTTTATAGTCTCAAGCACACTACACTAATCGTTTATGGCCAGAAAATGCTATTCTGTGTAAGGACATAAGAGAATAGATTTAAGTCCTTTATTTTAAGGACTGTATGGAAGCAGTTGCAAGATTGGCAGCCTGAAAAGAGCCCACACATCAAAACCATCTTCAGCAAGTAACTAACGCAGAGGTATAGAGTCTTCAACACAGCCAGAGGTGATCTCTGGGCTGGCAGAGCCCTGCCTCATATCTCCAGAGATAATGAAGTGCATATATTCACCTATCAGCAACTGTCTGAAGTCAGTGCACAGTTCATATATCAGCTAGTCCAGAACCAACCATCTTCTGCCTGTTCAGGAGGTATTTTTAACTTGCAGTTAGCTATTTGGCAGTAGAATGACTACATGGTACAGAAAATTAAACTAAAGCCTCTTTGACTATTCTCAGCCTTCTACAAAACACTGCTGCCTGGTACTTTTTTCTCCTTGTTGTGGAGGCAGGGAATTAATGTGGCTGAGTCAGGAACTACAAAAATGGAATTACTTTCTTTTCCTGAAAGCCCTGCCCCCAAACCATATACAGAACTAGTTTAGATTTATTTACAGGTTCTAATTTGACCAGGAATTCTTCAACAGTGTGTTATGGACAAATGTAGAGATTTAGGAAGTCAGGCAATGGAAAAGGCTAAGTTACAAACACAGCTTTACCTCACCAGCAATCAGGCTGAGCAGAGAATTAAGGGAGTAGCAGCAGGCTTTACTCACAGGGGTGAGATAGGCAATGGGTGATGCTCCCTTGCTGGATTCCTCTGCAGCTTGGCTGCCTTCTGATGCTGCAAGCAATATCCAATAGCCTGGATCCAGGTGGCAGCAGCCCAAGGTGGGTGGCAAAGCCACCAAAGTCAGGAGTGTCTCCAAACATGACTGCCACAAGGCAGGGATTCACGGAAGCGACGCTGCCTCGGCAGCGGCAGGGGAGAGCCAAACTGCTCAGGTCTGCCCAGTGCAGAATAGCAGCCAGGAAGTCAGCTGTGATATGGTCCAAGAGTAGCTGGGTCTGGGTGCTGCCGGCAGCTCTCTCAAAAGGACCCCAGCGCTTGCCAAGCTTACAGATTTGCACACAGCAGTGTAAAAGTGGGGAGAGATGTCCAAAGGCAGGGATGGTGCAAAACCCTGAACCCTGTGAAAAGGTAGGAGCTGTCCAAAAGCGGGGATGGTCCAAAATGGGAGCTCTGTCAAGGCAGGGGACTCTTAAGGCGGACATCTGGCGCCTTCTCCCTTGCTCTATTTATGTTTTTCTAGACAAAGTGTCCATTTGCCAATTTATCCTGGGCGCACAGACCCAGCCAGCCACCAGCCCGATCCCAGTGCAGGCTCAGCACACCTGTGGAAAGGCCTTTTGCTGTTCCCCCCTCAAGCCCACAGGGCGAGGGGAGAAAGCAGTTTTCACACATTCTTTTCCTCCCCATTCAAACCCACAAGGTGGGGGGGAGAAGGAAGGAATTTGGAGTGCTCCAGAACACTCCTGTCTTTTCTGTCTTTACCACTTTACATTACCTGTGCCTCCTTTTCCTCAGTCTCACTCTTCAGCCTTCACTTACCATCATTCCCTTGGGCAGTTCCTTCCTCCAGATCTTCAGGTCTATCTGTCCCAATGTTAGATTGTGCTAAGTGTCCATCCCAACAAGAACAATCCACATTCATCCTCATTGGACATGCAGGGTCAGTCCTAGACTCCTGGAAGCAAAAGAAGCTGTATCAGAGGACAGAACCCTTTGAAATAGTCTCTGATTTTTGACAAATAACACAATAGCAAGGACTGCTTGCTCTCTGTTCTTAGAAACATATAGGAGGTGTGAAGCAAATGAACACAGGGCAGGTCCAAATCAAAGCAAATGAGGTATGTCCTCAGGCAGCAGGTATCACACTGCAGAACTCAATAGAAGCCTGATCTTCAAAGATACAAAAACGCTAATCCCACCATCCAGAAGATGACAGTTGTATCAAAGTAGATCATAGGAAGGGATGGATATAATCTCCAATCACTAGGAAATAGATCTAATCTCCTATCACTAGGAAACAATTCTAAGTACAATCCATATGATTTCTGTATCATTCCCAGAACAAACAAAATAAAACAAAAGTAAAACCCCAAGGAGCAGCAAGAAAATCTGAGGTCTGCACATCTTGCTAAAGTTGTTTTTTCCCCTAGAAAATTCTTCAGAGAGGCTGGTAAATAGTGAGCAGCCCTTCTGAAGGACTTCAAAGGCCTTCCCCTCAAACAGGAGGGACTGGCAACCTCCCAAAAGTCGGCTTACTACTATTGTACTGGCTTTCTTCACTTCTAAGCAAGAAAATCCATCCTGCAATCTGTGTAGAAATCAAAAGGGCACTGAAAACCACAGGGAGTGACCCCAGCTAAATGGAAAACAAAAACCATTGCATTTTGCCTCCTCAAACCAAGGGCACCGAAATGTTGCTTTTGTGCTCAAGTGTTGATTCCTTTCCCAAGTTTCCCGAGTCGCTCGGCTGGTGGTGTAAGCACCCCCACGGCCCTCACAGATTCCTGTGCCACATCACAACACCAGACAAAAGAACAAAAACTAATGGACAGGCAAAGTGAACAAAAGCTGCAGTCCCAAATCTTGGAGGCACAGCTATTTATCTTCATCACGACTGTCAAAGCCGGGCTCTGACGCTCCCACAAAGGTCCAGAAGGAAACTGCGCTCCCAGTAGCGGCAGCGGAGGTAAAATTGTCACCAGGTGTGAGGCTTTCAGGTCCACACAACAATTAGTGGGAGAATATCAGTGCCTCTAAAGGCTCAGCTTGTCAGTCTCCTCAGCCTCCTGTAATGATTCATCTAAATAATGTATTTTGCCATTTAATATTTCATTTACTTTTGTGATCAAGTTACATAATGCATACATCAAATTGCACAGCCTGCTGCTTCTTCATTGAATTATGTACATATTTTCCTAGTCAAACTGTTATGCATATGATAGATCAATTTGCATACTTTAATAATCAGGATGCATAATTTACTACTTTGTTTTGCATATTTTAGTAGCAAAGAACTGTGTTTTGTTGGAGCCATTTCTTCTTTTAGAGTTTCAACTGACTGCACCTTCCAGGATGAGCTACTGTATCCACATTAACTGCTAACACTCCACAAAGCTTTATTTAACTGGATGCATATTTCAGGAGTTGGATGTCTGTAAATGATTGCTCAGCTGCATACCTCACCAGCTGAACATACTTCAGCAGTGGAGATTTGCAGTGGTCATAAAGTTTCCCATACTTTCACAGCATCACAGAATGTCAGAGGCTGGAAGGGATCTCAAAAGCTCATCCAGTCCAACCTTCCTGCAGAGCAGGGTCACCTAGAGCTACTCTCAGTAGTTCCTCTCCCTTTTTTCAAGACATCAGCTTTACTTTTAAACTTTGCCACTACAGCCTAAGCACTGCAAATGTAAACTGAAAACTACCCTAACTTGTATTTCAGCTTTGTATGAAAAGTGAAAGAAAAGTTAGAGAGTAAGAATCACAGAACCACAGAATGTCAGGGGCTGGAAGGGACCTCAAAAGCTCAGCCAGTCCAACCCCCCTGCCAGAGCAGGATCACCTACACCAGATCACACAGGAACACAGCCAGGCAGGTCTTGACTATCTCCAGAGAGGGAGACTCCACAACCTCCCTGGGCAGCCTGTTCCAGGATTCTGTCACCCTCACAGTGGAAAAATTCCTCCTGTTTCCCTGGAACTTCCTATGCCTCAACTTCCACCCATTGCCCCTCGTCCTCTCATTGGGCATCATCCAGCAGAGCCTGGCTCCAGCCGCTGGGCACTCACCTTTACATATTGATGAACACGAATGAGGTCACCCCTCAGGCTCCTCTTCTCCAAGCAGCAGAGCCCCAGCTCCCTCAGTGTCTCCTCATAGGAGAGATGTTCCATTCCCTTCATCATCTTTGTGGCTCTACTGCTCAAATGCATGCTTCAGATGAGGACACCTACATTGCAAAACAGGACTGAGGTGAAAATTTCAGTGCTGTCTCATAAATTCTTAGGATCACAAAATAATTCTCATTAGTTTAGTTTCATTTTACTTAGTAGAAATGGATTCCTCCATCAATAAAGCTATAAAAATCAATAAGCACTTCACTTTTAGGTGGTTTTTTTTTTCCCTTTTATAATATATGGATGAGCATCTGTCTTCTAAGTTCCAGTGGTGAATATACTTTTCTCTCAGAGAACACATGATACACACTGACACAGTAAGAACAGCTAGCAAAACTTCACCTTCCAGTGAAGGAAATCTCCTCTCTCTCACAGACATAATTTGTTATTAACAAACTGCTACCTTTTCCAAAACACGAAAAACACAAAAAATAAAGTCTGAATGTCTTAAAATCCAATACTCAAGGGTTACCCATTATTAGCTCAGCAAACAGCCACGTCCCAGCAAGGCTCCAGAAGACCAAAAGGGCACACTGGGTCAGCAATATGCCCTTATGGCCAAGTGAGCCAATGGCATCCTAGGGTGCATCAAGAAAAGTGTGGCCAGCAGGGCTAGGGAGGTTCTTCTCCCGCTCTGCTCTGCCCTGGTGAGACCACACCTGGAATACTGTGTCCAGTTTTGGGCTCCTCAGTTCAGGAGAGATAGGGACCTGCTAGAGCAGAGAGCCACAAGGATGATGAAGGGACTTGAGCATCTCCCCTATGGAGAGAGACTGAGAGCCCTGGGGCTGTTTAGCCTGGAGAAGAGAAGGCTGAGAGGAGATCTCATCAATGTGTATAAATATCTGAGGGGTGGGTATCAAGTGGCTGGGGCCAAGCTCTTTCGGTGGTCAGCAGCAATGAGACAAAGAGCAACAGCTACAAACTAGAACACAGAAGGTTTTACCTCAACATGCAGTGGTTAAAACTAGAACAGACTTAGACAATGACTAACGGAGGGGGGGGGGAAATGACACTGGATACAAAGATACAGGGCAGTGCAAATCACTAGATACCAGACTGCAAGTACCACATGCAGGTGCCTTGCTGTAACAGCTCTCTGGTCAAGCAGAGGTGCAGAAGTGTATATATATATTGCAGTACAAGAGGTTCCACCTCAACAGAAAGGGGAACTTCTTTACTGTAAGGGTCACAAAACACTGGAACAGGCTGCACAGAGAGGCTGTGGAGTCTCCTTCTCTGTTTAAACCTGCCTGGATGCATTCCTGCGTCAACTACCCTGGGTGATCCTGCTTGGCAGGGAGGTTGGACTCAATGATCTCTGGAGGTCCCTTCCAGCCTCTAAGGTTCTGTGATTCTGTGACACCATTCACTGTTATTGAACAAACTAACATCTTTTCCCAGATCATAGAAAACAAACAACCTGAAATCTCAATGTCCTAACATCCAGTTCTCATGGGTTACTCATCATTAGAATCAGAATCAGGTTGGAAAAGACCTCTGAGATGATGGAGTCCAACCCATCACCTAAGACCTTCTTATTAACTAAACTATGGCACTAAGTGCCACTTAGCTTGGCAAACAGCCATGCCCCAGTAAGGCTCCAGAAAACATCCACACATAGTAGAAATTTGGAAAAAAAACCCCAACTATTAATTAAAATTGAACCTCTGTAAACATTTTTAATATTCTTATGTCTTCAAAAATCTATGCAATCTTTACATTGTCAGAGTTTTCTTTGCACCAGCACCTCTATTTCTTTTATCATAAGCTTCAAGTAAAGAAAGCCAACTGCTAGTGTCAATGCTAAAAGCACTCAGATGAAGACTGGGTAGATGAAATCACAACTCATGTCTTTTTGGGTTATTTTTAATTGGGTGATGCTGGGATGATACACGATGCTGGAGTGCCAGCTTTTTTATTAATTGGGCATATATATCTTGTCTGCACATTGAGAGAGCTATTAAGTCACTCCAGCAACCCACCACATAATTATAGGTTGTGGGAAGAAAGAGAGAAAATGTTTCATCAGGAGTTACGTCCAGGCTCTTAAAACACACCCAAAGCCAGGAAGGGAGGAGTGGTGCTAGGAAAAGGAGGATGTAAGCCTAACAAGCCTTCCAGAAAGAAGAAATGGGATGAAGATATATGAAATGTAAATGGAATTCCATTTTTAGCGTGTGGTCAGTGATGTATGAGCTCAGAGCCAAACTCATACCGCGTGAAAAATAGGAATGGCTGGAAATCAGCTGCGCTCCCAAATGGAAAATCTCAGACCAAAGCACCACTGCTGCTCAGCTCAGCAGATTTACATAGGGGAGAAAACACCTCTTCTTTCAGCAACTCACCTCTATTTCACTCAGCATGGCAGTGTGCATCAAGTACTTCAACTTGAAATAGAAAATGTGGACCCTAAAACAACAACAGGAAACGGAAAGGCTGAGGTCAAGATGGGTGCCTAACACGTTTAAATAAATCAAACCACCACCCAGAAATAAGAACATGCTTAGAGGTTAAATGGATATTTTAGCATCTGAAATAAACCAGGTTTCATTTAAAAAAAGATAAATTAAAAAAAAAAAAAAAAAAAAGCAGTAAGGATAACATAGTTTGGCTAGAAAATTATAACCTAGACATTGACCTTTAAGTATTCAGCCTGAAAACCTCATGTGTGCATGTTTATTATCATCTTTGTTTTAAATGGGCTGGAATCAGTTCATAACCTTTTTTTTTTTTTCCTGGTCACAAATGAAGATGACTTTAAACATTTATTTAAAGGGTATGTATAATTCTTTGTGAAAACACACAGTGTTCAGCATTCCTTATTACCACTGCTCATTTCACTCTATGAAAGCTAATGATAATACCAGCTTCTCTCCTTTCTTTAAAGGTTACAAAAACCAATGTCTAATAAATCCTCCTGGATGTTTCATACTTGGCTATATCTACATTTATCCTTTTTTTTCAAATACACAACCTGAAAGGTTTAAAATAGGATTCTCCCTGAAAATTCAATTTTCAACTGCATTGCTGTTTTGGGGTGGGTTGTTTTTTTTTTTTTTTTGATCCAGTCAAACACTGACAACTTCTCTTTAGAAGCCTAAGTTGAGAACTGACCATCTCCTTGAGAAAATGTCTTTATTTCAGTTAAGATTTGTTTTTCCAGTTGGAGACAAAGGCTGGCTATTCCAGGTAATGGGAATTTTGTCTGCAACATGCTGCATACTCTCCTGGAGCAGACTGGGTGCTTTTCCATTTGAAGTAAAACAATGTAAAATACATTTACAGTTAATCACATAAATGACATGAATCATTACCTTCTCACAAGCCCCCTAGAATCCAGGCCCTAAATGAAGCTTTATGCCCCTTGTATTGCCCTGTCATAGGCCATAGTGCCCTATTTTATCACTCTAACATTCAATTACCTCATGCCTTTTAACAGAGGGTGTTGAGAAGTCACATTGCCCTTGAATAAATATGAGTTAAGAGTTTATGTTAGCACCTTGGAAATGCAGAAGCTATCAAAATATGTAAGTGGTGTAGCATACGTGTCCCTGTGCAGCTCTCCAACAGGAAGAGCATCATCACTTCTTCACTACTGTTGAGGTAATCACTAAGTAGATACTTAGCATGCAAAAGCCCTGCCATTAAGATGAGCTACAAGGCAATAATGGCAACTAATCTGCACATGGATGTGCAAGTGAAACATAAAAAAAATTACATTTTCTAAGCCTTTACAGGGCCTGGTTGTCATCCACCATGATTTTCAAATTAAGACATCAGTCTGTTGAAAATAGCTCAGAGAAGGCAGGCAGTGCCTTAAAGTTATTTTTTGAAAGGAGAATTATAAGGTACTCACATTTCAAATTTTTAGAAATCAAACTAACTGATAAATCAGAACCCCAAGCCCTCAGTGCACTTCCAGCACTTGACATAATTGCACTGTAATACAAATGCCAATGAACCTGCAAGGACATAAACTATTTGGTGTGCAAGTGAAGCCCAGCAACGTTATCCTACACCTGTGCTCAAAACTGCACACAGGACAAGAGCAGTGTGGCCAGCAGGGCAAGGAAGGGGATTCTGCCCCTTTGCTCTGCTCTCCTCAGACCTCACCTGCAGTCCTGTGTGCAGTTCTGGAGACCCCAGCACAGGAAGGACATAGAACTGTTGGAGCCAGTCGAGAGGAGGGCCATGAAGATGCTCAGAGGGCTGCAGCAGCTCTGCTGTGAGGACAGGCTGAGAGAGTTGGGGCTCTGCAGCCTGCAGAAGAGAAGGCTTCCAGGAGACTTTAGAGTAGCCTTCCAGGATCTGAAGGGGGCTACAGGAAGGCTGGGGAGGGACTATTGACAAGGTCTTGTAATGACAGGACAAGGGGCAACGGGTTTAAACTGGCAGAGGGCAGATTTAGACTGGATGTTAGGAAGAAGTTGTTTGCAGTGAGGATGGTGAGACACTGGCACAGGTTGCCCAGGGAGGTTGTGGACCACAGAAGCACAGAATGTGACCAAAGATCAAAGATCACATTCTGTGCTTCTGTGCTCCACAACCTCCCTGGAGGTGGTCAAGGCCAGGTTGGAGGAGGCCTTGAGTGACCTGTTCTAGTGGGAGGTGTCCCTGCCTATGGCACAGGGGGTTTGGAACTAGCTGAGCTCTGAGATCCCTTCCAACCTTACCATTCTATGTTTCTATGATTCCAACCTGTTTTCACCAACACCAAAAGTATGCCAGTGGCTATTTGTGCCTGCCTAATACAGGAAATTCACTTGAAAGTGTACTGGAGACAGAGCATGAAACCTACTATGTAAATACAATAAAACAATGAGGGGGGAAAAGTGCTTCCAGCTGAGCCCTGCAAAGCTGTTACTACAGATGAGTATACCTCTCTGAATACCTACTGAAGTCTGGTTCCATTATACCAATACTACATCATAAGGTACAGTGCAAGCAAAAAAAGCCTTATGGGAGAGCATCTATTTTAACATTTTTAAAGGGCTTTGATACCTTTTTAGGCCATCAGTTTCTGAACAGAGCCCGTTTTTTCAGTTATAAATGGTGCCTTCAGTGGCATAAAAATTACTCATGCTGAGTCACCTGAAATAATACAGAGGAAAGCTGCACAACAAAAGAGGGAATACCAGAAGAGATCCTTATTTCTGAATTCTTAACACTGCTTGACAAAAGAAAAACTTAATTTCATGTAAGGAAGCAGAAAGTTCACTATGTACAGCAACTTTCAAATGCTTAGCATGCATTGCTTGATGGAAAGGAAGCAGAAAGGAAATTTGATGAAAATATGTAAAAGCTGAGGAATATTCAGGAGGGAGCAAAGGAATTACAGCTGAAAAATATTTCACTGAGGCCACGAAGATGTTCAGAGGGATTCTAATTTGCTTCCTTTTTCTTCTTCCTGATTGTCAATTGTCAACATAAAACATAGGTCTCAAAATAGCCTGCACTGGAAAACTTTCTCTTTTTTTCCACCCCCCCAAGACATAATTTCTAATCTAAATATAAAAAGACCCACACAAATTCAATGTACTTCAGACAGGCACTTAAGACGCATGCACTTGTGTCCAGGATAAGGAACCTGGCTACCAGGCTAGTCTGAAGCAACCCTCTCATGAAATTTTTGAGAGATCAGGACTTTTCCAGATGCAGAACAGCAACATCAGCCTCATGTCTTTTCCTTTCCTCACCTTATACCATAGCAGTCTTTAAGGAGATTCTGCAAACAGGATAGGAACAAGGGGAACTGAAAAGACCATCAGAATTGCTTTCCCTAATTCACCTCTACACTGGGGTTTCAGTGATGAAATGATCTTTCATTAAAAGAGAGACTTATTAAAGGCTCTTCTTCCCACCACATTCCTGCTCCCCCCAACAACAGGACATTTCTTGAAGGCAACAGAAGGAAGTGCATCCAGGACCATCTCTTTGACAGAAATCAAAAAGACCGCATGCTAATGAGTTCTTTTCTCTGAAAATGAGCTCATTACTGCTCATTTGCCTCAGCTTTTAATCTCTTCTTCAAGTGTGTGTCGTCTTGAAAAATTTCAAAAGGCATTTCATGAGCCTCCAACAAAAGCAAAGTTAAAAAACAGACTTGCTCTAATGAAAAGCACAGTCGTGCCTCAGTCACCAAGGCTGGGATTTAATTACTGCAAGAGAGGAAAGCAGGGATGGGACACAGATCACAGGATCCCAGGATGGTAGGGGTTGGAAGGGACCCAAAGAGCTCATCCAGTCCAACTCCCCCTGCCAGAGCAGGACCAGACAATCTAGCTCAGGGCACATAGGAATACATCCAGACAGGACTGGAAAGTCTCCAGAGAAGGAGACTCCACAACCTCTCTGGGCAGTCTGTGCCAGGGCTCTGTCACCCTTACAGTCAAGAAGCTCTTCCTCATGTTGAGGTGGAAAATCCAGTGCTGTAATTTGTACCCATGGCCCCTTGTCCTGTCCCAGGGCACAACTGAGAAGAGTTTGTCCCCTCCCTCTTGACTTCTAGCCCTCGGGTATTTAGAAACATTGCTTAGATCCCCTCTCAGTCTTCTCTTCACCAGCCCAAACAGCCCCAGGTCCCTCAGCCTCTCCTTCCAGGGCAGTGCTCCAGCCCCTTCAGCACCCTCATAGCCCTCCCTTGGACTCTCTCCAGCAGCTCCCTGCCCCTGCTGAACTGGGGAGCTCAAAACTGAATGCAATATTCCAGGCGAGGTCTCATCAGGGCAGATCAAATGGGGAGGAGAACCTTCCTGAATCTGCTGGCCACACTCCTCTTAATGCCCCCCAGGCTCTCATTGGCCTTCTTGGTCACAAGGGCACAAAGATCAGCAAAGAGAACTAGGAAAATAAAGAGGAAATTATGATAAGGGAGAAAGAAAAAGGCAACCCAAGAAGTCACAGGTGTTATATGAAATGCACAACAAACTACAAGTTAGGATACAAGTATATATAATTACCTGGTGTAGTGTGTTCTGCTGTGCTATTCCTAAGGTCACAATTTAATTTAATTTAGGATAATCAAATGATAATTTCTAAATAAATCTGACCCATACCATTTCAGATTTTTCTAGGTCTGACTACATCTCTGCTTGTCTACCAGGCTGATGGCAACACCTTCCTTCAGAAAACCTACTTACATTCAAACCTTTTCACTTACCTATGTGCACTGAGAGACTTTGATGGAGTGACCTGATCTGTGATTCAAGTTGCTTAGCCAACAACTTAGCAAATTCTTGATTCTTTTGGAGAATCAAATACTAACTTCTAAATAATGCTATTTGTAATAGAATGCATCCCTTGCTCTCTTTTAAATGCCAACAGCAGTCTTAAGTTTGCTGCCTAGACCCTGCATTGGGGCTGCCTTTCAGTGTATCTCTGGAGATGTGAATAATCTACAGTCATCACAGTTTTACAACAGAGAAAAATGGTGAACCTTATTTTCCACTTCCTCACACAGTGGTGAAACACAGGAATTACCTCACTTGTGGGCAAAAAAAAAACAAAAACAAAAATCCACATGATGGAAATAAGTTAAGCAAATAAGTAAATAAGAAGTAAATTCAAGTTTCTCATAATATAACCACATTCCTCTCATGTATATTATAAACAATAGCAATATATAGAATCATAGAATGGTAAGGTTGGAAGGGACCTCAAGGATCATCTAGTTCCAACTCCCTGCCATAGGCAGGGACACCTCCCACCAGAACAGGTCACTCAAGGCCTCCTCCAACCTGGCCTTGAACACCTCCAGGGAGGGAGCAGCCACAACCTTCCTGGGCAACCTGTTCCAGTGCCTCACCACCACTGTAAGTATGTTTTCCCTTCCTGCAAATAAGTAAGAAATATACCCTGGAAACAGATGACAAGCCAAAAGTTTTTTAATTGCATGGAAAATGTATGTCTGACTTCAGTGAATTGGAAATTAAGTTCAGGTACAACAAGAAGATTGCTGGTGGTGTGAGAAGCAGATTATAGAGTTGAAGTAAAGATTATCTTCAAGCATATGAAAAAACCCACCAAGGTTTCCTCTCAGTGTTCAAACCATTGCAACATTAGTGCATCACTTCCAAACCAGCTTCTTACAACTGCTGACAAACACACACTTTCATTTTGTCCACCCAGCAGCACATCTAAAACAGGCATTCATTGGCATTCATGGAGCCTATTCCCTTCAGCATCTTAAACAATTATTGAATATCTCATTTTTTCTTCTCTTAGCCAAACTCAAACACCCTAAGAAGCATACTGAAGACCAATTACCTTGTTTTCATTGTTTATAATCACAGATTTTTACTGCTTATTCATTATTGACCATGAGCCAGCAATGTGCTTCTGTGGCCAGGAGGGGCAATGCCATTCTGGGATGTATTAGAAGGGCTGTGGTTAGTAGGTAGAGAGAGGTTCTCCTGCCCCTCCACTCTGCCCTGGTGAGGCCACATCTGGAGTACTGTGCCCAGTTCAGGGGTCCCCAGTTCAAGAGGAACATAGACCTGCTTGAGAGAGTCCAGCACAGAGCCACAAAGATGCTGAAGGGAGTGGAACAGCTCTGTTAGGAGGGATCCTGAGGGAGCTGGAGCTGAGCTGCTTGGAGGAGACTGAGAGGTGACTTCATTCATATTTATCAATATGTAAAGGGTGAGTGCCAAGAGGCTGGAGCCAGACTTTACTCAGTGATGCCCAATGACAGGCCAAGGGGCAATGGGTGGAAGCTGAGGCATAGGAAGTTCCATGGAAACATGAGGAGGAATTTTTCCACTGTGAGGGTGACAGAACCCTGGAACAGGCTGCCCAGGGGAGTTGTGGAGCCTCCCTCCCTGGAGATTTTCAAATTCCCATCTGGTTGTGTTCCTGTGTGATCTGGTGTAGGTGATCCTGCTCTGGCAGGGGCGTTGGACTGGATGAATATTTGAGGTCACTTCCAGCCCCTGACATTCTGTGATTATTGCACACAGTTTAAAAGCACCATTGGACATTTGCTCTGTATTGGTGTGTAACAAATACAAGGTGCCCTTTGTGCTTCCTGACAACACAAGTAGCAGACATTTCCCCCCTCCCCCCAGCCAAAGTCCTATTTTACAAAAAACAGTATTTTATATTAACTTTGCTCTCACTATTTCACCATACAGCTAAATAATTTATGAAAATCCATAAAATAGAAAATTAATGCAAAGGTCACTAGGCTATCAGAAGAAAAAGTGACCTTTGATGCTGGAAATCATTGGAGATTTCTGTAACTCTGCATAGATATATTATGCAGTGCTTTACTCAAGACATTTTAATGCTAAGCATGGGGGAGGGGGTTAAGAAAAAAAGGAGGCATATATGAATATACTTGCCCACAGAAATCCTTTATGTCATTGTAAAGCTACTGAAGTGAAAGACTCTGATGACCACGGCTGCATAGCACCTTCCAAACCAAAAATTAATTACAACAATGAAATTCAGCATTTTATTAAATATGCTGAACATCCTTCTATCATTTTATCAGTCTCCAGCAGAAACGTTCCTTCAAAAGTGCACACAGGATTGTCAGGATTTTGCCCCAGCCAATCAGAGGAAGGAAGAATAACATTTTGTTGTATAGCACATTCAATACACAGTTTGGTCATTAAATATTTTCTTTTACCTTCCTCATTCTCAAAGGAAAAGGAACCATTTAGTGTAAACCAAAAAGCTTTTCTTTCTTTTTGTTTCATGTAAGAACTCAAAATGGAAGTAACTCCATCTGTTAGTCAGCTGAGCTTAGTGCTCTTTAACCCATCACTTTATTTCCAGTTGCTCCTCATTGCTTACTTAAAAAGCAGAGGAATATTATATGTTTTTGTTTCTCCACTGCCCTCATTTTAGAAGGCAAGATGCCCATGAAAAGTTCCACCTATAGCTTAAAGCTCCACCTATAGCTTAAAGCTCCACCTACAGCTAGAGATACTTAAAGACTTTTGGATTGTTGCCTCTAATCAAAATTTTGGAGGAATCGGCAAGTTTGCAGATGGCACCAAGCTGTGTGGCACAGTCGACTTGCTAGAGGGCAGGGATCCATCCAGAGGGACCTGGACAGGCTGTAGAGGTGTGCCCAAGCCAACCTCATGACATTCAACAAGGCCAAGTGTAAGGTCCTGCACCTGGGTAGGCACAATCCCAAGCACAATGCCAGGCTGGGTGGGGAATGGCTGAGAGCAACCCTGAGGAAAAGGACCTGGGGTGCTGAAAAGCTCAAGATGAGGCTGCAGTGTGAGTGCAGCCCAGACAGCAACTGTGTGCTGGGCTGCAGCAAGAGCAGTGTGGGCAGCAGGGCAAGGGAGGGGATTCTGCCCCTTTGCTCTGCTCTCCTCAGACCCCACCTGCAGTCCTGTGTGCAGTTCTGGAGCCCCCAGCACAGGAAGGACATGGAAGTGTTGGAGCGGGTCCAGAGGAGGCCACGAAGATGCTCAGAGGGCTGCAGCAGCTCTGCTATGAGGACAGGCTGAGAGAGTTGGGGCTCTGCAGCCTGGAGAAGAGAAGGCTTCCAGGAGACCTTAGAGTAGCCTTCCAGGATCTGAAGGGGGCTACAGGAAGGCTGGGGAGGGACTATTGACAAGGTCTTGCAATGACAGGACAAGGGGCAATGGGTTTGAACTGGCAGAGGGGAGATTGAAACTGGATGTTAGGAGGAAGTTGTTTGCAGTGAGGGTGGTGAGACACTGGCACAGGTTGCCCAGGGAGGTTGTGGCTGCTCCCTCCCTGGAGGTGTTCAAGGCCAGGTTGGATGAGTCCTTGAGTGAGCTGTACTAGTGGGAGGTGTCCCTGCCTATGGCAGGGGGTTGGAACTAGATGATCTTTGAGGTCCCTTCCAACCTTACCATTCTATGATTCTATGTTTGAACAGCTCACTACAGGGAATTTTGTACTGTGACTTTTTGCATTTTTCTGATGACTGAGGTACTTAAACAACTTTCAAAACACCTTTCCAGTTTTGACACATAAGCAGGGATTGTGTAGTAACATAGTTTTATGAATGGTTGCATCAGAGCAATCAAAATATGCTTAAGGAAACATACAGGCAAGCATCCATAACGTCTCACCTCATCCATACAAAGCCAAACAGAATCAAGCATCAGGAAGGCAATCTTAAGGTAGCAGCTACCCTGGAGGCTTTTAAGGCTAGGCTGGATGGGGTTCTGAACAATCTGATCTAGTGTGAGGAGTCCCTGCCCATGGCAGGGCAGGGTTGGAACTGGATGAGCTTTTGAGGTCCCTTCCAACCTCGACAATTCTGTGATTTACCTTTACTGGTAAGAAATGGGATTTCAGCTACCAAAAAGAGGTCCTCATCATCCAGAAATAGAACCAAAGCAATAGTGCTCCAGTGTGAGATGGGAGACAAAACAAGAGCAGTGGGTTTCAATATTTCAACCTGCTAACTCCCTGCACATTTTCCAGGAGCACGACTCCCTCTACAACAAGCTTAGGTACTTGAATATCCTTGGACTTTTCTAGTTACCTTTTCCTTGCTTCTCAGGAACTGAAAAAAAAAAAAAGAAAAGAAAAAAAATCCTGAATGACCACCAAGCAGATTCTTCTTCCAGACAGATGTTTTTATTTCAAGCATCGTGCTGCAATCTTTTGGAATCCCAGCAGAGGGCAATACAATGAAGCCATTTCTGACAGGCTTCTCAAGGCAACTGCTACACAAGCTCCTCCAGCCATGTCTCAGGTTTTGTTGTTGCTGTGGCTTTGGGTTCCCTTGTTAAATATTTTTATGTCAAAACTGCTACTGATCCCAGAAGGCCTCCTGTTGTTTATTTCTCTTTTATCACCCCAAAGGCACTGGCACATTCTTAACGCCTGAGAACATCTCCCTGGAAAAACCAAGGCACAAACAGCTCCCTGGAAAAACCAAGGCACAAACAGCTCCCTGGGAAACCCAAGGCACAAACATCCCTCTGACACAAACATCTCTCTGGAAAATCAAGGCACAAACATCTCCATGGAAAAATCAAGGCACAAACATCTCCATGGAAAAATCAAGGCACAAACATCTCCACGGAAAAATCAAGGCACAAACATCTCCACGGAAAAATCAAGGCACAAACATCTCTCTGGAAAAAATCAGGGCACAAACATCTCTCTAGAAAAAAAAATTATCAAGACTTAAACACCTCTCTAGGAAAGAAAACATAAAAATCAAGACTCAAAGATCTTTCTGGAAAATCAAGACACAGACATCTCTCTGAAAAATCAAGACACAAACATTTCCATGGAAAAATCAAGACACAAACATCCCGCTGGAAAAATAAAGGCACAAATATCTCCATGGAAAATCAAGGCACAAACATCTCTCTGGAAAATCAAGGCACAAACATCTCTCTGGAAAATCAAGGCACAAACATCTCTCTGGAAAATCAAGGCACAAACATCTCTCTGGAAAATCAAGGCACAAACATCTCCATGGAAAATCAAGACACAATGCTCTTCTCTACCCTTTTTTTCTTGTTCTCAGTCTCCCACCTGAATGGAAATGCAGCTACAGTATGCCCTGTATCTGTAAAAAACCTGCACCTTAACGTGTAGTTTTAAAAAGAGTCTCAGAGGTACCTCTCAAAATGGATTAGTGAGCAAATTGCAGGCAAATCAATTGAAAGCACATAATAAATGTTATTTAATTCATCCTATGGCTTTGCTTTTCACACACATTCATCTGTGCAGACAGACATTGACGTACATATGAAATGAAACCTCACTTTGAAAGCCTAACTGCAGGGAAAGCTGCACTGAGAACAAACAACAGAGCATCATGTTACAGTATGCAAGCTTATAGGTCACGAGAGATCCTGCAACGTTTGTAAGGATTATCCCAACGATAACGCTCTGTGCTTTTATTTACTGAAGTCTAGACACATTCAGACACTTATGAGTTGTTAAAAAGACAACCAAAGCTCTAAGACAAGAACAGAACAGCCACCTGGCAGGTTCTATAAAATCTCACAATACAACCAACTGCATTAGAGTTTCATAATTCATGAAGGAGCAATATCCCTACTGAGCATTATAACCAGTCAAGATAACACCAAGAACAGCTGGTAAGTCTGTCAGTGGGATTTCCCTCCTCTGGAGTGTAGAGACACAAGCATGAAACAGCTGAAAATATATTCAAAGTATGATTGGCACAGTGTCACAATAGAAGTGCCAGGTAAGCTGATTGCTGAACAGTTGCTTTATTTATTTCTTGTCTAATTTGTAATGAGACTGATGGAAGCGGTAAGCAAAATGATAATGCATATCTCTTGATCTTCACACAGATTCCATAAACCCAAAGAGAGTGACCTTGTGCTGAAGTACATCATTGCAGCATTAAAAATAAATAAATAAATGAGTCTTCTCATCATTGCTTTTCTAACAAAGCACTTGGCATCCTCAGTCACTGCATATAAAACGACAGCGGTTTCTGTGTACCTCTATGTCTGTTGATGGTTTCTCAAGCAAGAGGAGGTTGCAGGTCCCAACCTGGCTCAAATGTTCATTCTTTGCTATACACATTTTGCAGAGAAAGAAGCAGTCTATGCCTAAATATATGCAATAATATCATAGAATGGTTTAGGTTGGAAGGGACCTCAAAGCTCAGCCAGTTCCTCCTGCAAGTGGAGAAGAAACCCACCTCCTGCAAGCGGTAGAGAAACCCACAAGNTTTAACCAGTAAATAATAACATAAATCAAGAAGCTCATGTTCTTAGCACTCAGAAAAACCCTTTGCACAAAATGTGCTAATTTTCCAGTAGACCACAACAATCTGAGGGTAAGCATCCTTACTGGTACCTCACCAGATGCATGATGGAGGAACCTGAGCACTCTGTCTCCTTGCATTTCCAATTAATTTCCTCATCAGACTAAGAAGTGAGACTTGTGAAGAGACAACTGATATCCTCTGCTTCTATTTCATCCCTGTTCAGGTGTGGTGGGTTAGGAACTTACCACCACCAGCACCAATTAAAATTTAACAGACCACCTCAGATGGCTTGGAAGTAAGCTAAAGCTCTATCTACAGCAAAGCTAAATTGACAAGCATATATACACAATATATTTAAAGGTATTTACAATTAGATACAATTTAGAAACAATACAGAAATCCAATCTTCCTCCCTGGGGCAAAGAAAGCCTTCCCCCATGGACATAAATGAAGCCTAGAAGAGGCCAACACCACCTTTTTCTCTCTCCCCATACAGAAAACAACCAGCAAGGCTTAGGTGCTATCTGTCAGCCAAGGTTAGGGGAAGAGATTAGAGAGAGAAGCAAAGAGATTCACTGCCCAAAAGCTAAGAAGCAAGAACTGTTTATACATTGGCTTTTTGTCCCTCTTAGCAAACCAATGGATGATACAGACTCTACCATTATTTTTTTCTTTTTTTTTACAACCAATGATCTAATTTCTCTTATGGGAATATTCCAATAAGCCTTAAACCACCACAGCAGGGCACACAATCTAGCAAACACTTGCAGCTGTAAAATGGCTTTGTTGTTTTCATGGAGGTAGCTATCACAGAAGCACAAGTTTTTCTCTACTCCTTTTATCTGTAGTGTTCTGCTAGCTTTTGCTCACTTGAAGCAGCCAGGGAAAAGGATTAGATGACTCAATACATTAAGAGGTTCATAGTGGAGGGGCAAAAAAAAAAATTTGTCTTCCTTGTACTGGAGACTGAGTAACATGAAGATGAAATTATCAAAATGCTTCTCAGAGTATCTCTAAAAGTCATATTGCCTGACAGCTAAATCATGATGATGGCTACTATTTTTATTGTTATTATTATCATTATTATTATTATTACTATATTATTGTTATTATTGTTGTTGCTGTTGTTGTTGTTGTTAATAATAATAATAATAATACATTTGAGAAACAGTGAGGCACCAAGAGGACAGTGAAGTATCTATTCTTGCAGGTTAAACAAGCACCTGACAGGAAAAGATAACCACAGTGATGTAAAACAGCCTGTTGTGGGACAGAGAAATCATAGAATCACTCAGGGTTGGAAGGGACCACAAGGATCATCTAATTCCAACCCCCCTGCCATGGGCAGGGACACCTCACACTAGAGCAGGCTGGCCAGAGCCTTATCCAGCCTGGCCTTAAAACACCTCCAGGGATGAGGCTTCCACCACCTCCCTGGGCAACCCCTCCCAGGCTCTCACCACCTTCATGCTGAAGAACCTCTTCCTAACCTCCAGCTACATTTCTCTAGTTCCTACAGAGCTGCATCTTTCAGCTGCCTTCTTCATCAGCAAGATGCTAACTGAATGACAGAGTTTGAGTTTTCTCCTGTTGCTGGGATTCTCACAGTCTCTTTTTCTTTCAGGAAGAGAGATGACAGCTCAGCCTCAAGCTAGGGCACTCTTTTAATGAACCTTTTGGAAGTTCAGCATCCTGCAGACCACTACTCTCTTTAGGTAAGATTTCCATCACTCAGCAGTGCCTTGTACATGAGAGTCATTGCTGTAAGAAACATGACTGATTCTGTTCAGACAAAATACTTTTTATTTCAGTTGAGTTTGACCCTTTTGCTTCATTTACCCTACACTATTGGATGCAGTAAAGCTGCTGTTAGATTTGGTTGTGTCTACACAGGCATCACACAGGGATGATTAATGGTTTCTGTTCATGTGGCACTGCCAAAATTCCACTTTCCTGTGCAGTGCAGCAGCAAAAAGATGATATATTGCAAGGAGTTCAGAGTTCAGAGAATGCCATCTAAATTAATTACCAGTTTGGAGGGCCTGATTCATCAAGCAAACTTGACATAATTAACTGTGTGCAGCTTTGCCTAAACAAGACCTAATACAGGGGGAGAAATGAATAATCAAACCCATATAAAGATTTTAACATCAGTAAAGAGATCTCAAAGAAGAAGTCAGCATTTCATAGAGCCATAGCACAGTTTTGGTTGGAAAAGACCTTGAAGACCATCGAGGTCAACTCCTAACCTAATACCATAGAATTATAGACTTAACCAGGTTGGAAAGACCTTCACAGAATCACAGACTTAACTGGGATGGAAAAGACCTTCACAGAATCACAGACTTAACCAGGCTGGAAAGACCTTCACAGAATCACAGACTTAACCGGGATGGAAAAGACCTTCAGAGAATCACAGACTTAACCAGGTTGGAAAGACCTTCACAGAATCACAGACTTAACCAGGTTGGAAAAGACCTTCACAGAATCACAGACTTAACCAGGTTGGAAAAGATGTCTAGGATCATCGAGTTTAACCTGTCACTTAACCCTTCAAATTAACTAAACCATGGCGCTAAGTGCCTCATCCAG
>WBNM01035109.1:0-25994 GCA_013399055.1 Ramphastos sulfuratus
CTTTCTTCTTCCCCTTCTCCTCCCCTGGCCAGCAAGTCAAGGGGAGGTTCTCCTCTCCCTCTGCTCTGTCCCAGTAAGGTCACATCTGGAGTAATGTGTCCAGTTTTGTCCCCACTTGAAGAGAGATATGGAACTACTGGAGAGAATACAAAGGAGGCTACATCTGCATGACAAGGAAAGGCTGAGAGCCCTGGGGCTGGTTAGCCTGGGGAAGAGAAGGCCAAGAGGAGGTCTGATCAGTGTTTAAATGTATCTGAAGGGTAGGTGTCAAGAAGCCGCCAGGCTCTTCTCAGTGGTGTCCTGTCATAGGGCAAGGGTCAGTGGACACAAACTGGCACCCGGGAAGTTCCACCTCAACATGAGGAAAAACGTCTTTGGTGTGAGGGTGCTGGAGCAGGCTACCCAGGGAAGTTGTGGAGTCTCCTTCTCTGCAGGCTTTCAATGCCCATCTGGGCTCACTCCTGTGTGACCTGCCCTAGGTGATCCTGCTTTGGCAGGAGGGTTGGACTCGATGAGGTCCCTTCCAACCTCTAATATTCTGTGATTAGTGACAAAGGTTTAGGCTTGTGGTACTTGTTGAAGAAAGAAATTACTGTTTTGGGTAGGCACTAGCACATTCTGACTATCATTTTATTTTCACGTCTCTGGGAAGAAAATTGTGGGGGAAATAGCTGTAATTTCAGTGCCACCATTTCCCAGGATGCTTTCTCCTAACTGATTCCCTTCCATAAAATGTGCTCCAACCAGGATGTTGGAGCCAAACTGGACAAAGATATTCTGGATTGAAATATGTTTCACCTCACAAGCACAGTACCTGAGTGTTTCCTTCAGTTTTCTATGAGAAATAGGGGTGCTGAAGCATAGAATCAAGCAGTCATAGAGTCATAGAATGGTTTAGGTTGGAAGGGACCTCAAAGCTCATCCAGTTCCAACCCCTTGCCGTAGGCAGGGACACCTCCCACTAGAACAGGTCGCTCAAGGCCTCATTCAAACTGGTCTTGAACACCTCCCTGGGCAACCTGTGCCAGTGTCTCACCACCCTTCCTGCAAAAAACTTCTTCCTAACATCCAGTTTCAATCTCCCCTCTGCCACTTTAAACCCATTACTCCTCCTGTCATTACAAGACCTTGTCAATAGTCCCTCCCCAGTCCTCCTGTAGCCCCCTTCAGATACTGCAAGGCCACTCCAAACCTTCTCTTCTCCAGGATGCAGAGCCCCAACTGTATCAGCCTGTCCTCAGAGCAGAGCTGCTGCAGTCCTCTGAGCATCTTTGTGGCCTCCTCTGGACTAGCTCCAACAGTTCCATGTCCTTCTTGTGCTGGGGGCTCCAGAACTGCACACAGGACTCCAGGTGGGGTCTCAGGAGAGCAGAGCAAAGGGGGCTCTCCCTCTAAGTCAAAGGGCTTCAACAAGCTGCAGACCAAACTTCTCCCTCTACCACAACTCTCCACTGAAGACAATTGTACAAATATTTTGCTTTTTCTCTCTGCAAGTACTTTTGATTAAAATTTACTCAGGGCCTCTTAGTCATTTGGAGAAGCCACTGGACTTAGAAGTTTTACAGCACTCTCCCTGCCACACAAGCTGCTGTTTGATCAGTGGTCCATGCCTAAACAGTGATGTTAACCTAAAGCCCCTGTGTTCTTTTCTCTTCATGCATGAGTCTTGCTCCCAGAGCTTCATGCAGAGGAGCTGAAAAGAGGATTTCCAGTNAAGGTCTCCCTGGAGCTTCCTCAGCTACTCCTCCCCAGCCCTGTTCCCCAGACCCTTCCCCAGTTTTGTTGCTGTTCTCTGGCCATGCTCCAGCACCTCAATGTCCTCCTTGCAGTGAGGGACCCAAAACTGACCCCAGGATTCGAGGTGTGTTTCTCATTGTTTTTCAAGAAGCCTCCAGCCATTAATCAAACCACAGTGCCAGGGAATATAATCAACTTCCCACGTGTTGTTTGAACACATACTGATGACTTTTCCCTCTGTCCCCTGTATTCCACAGGGTGGAGCTCCTTTAAAGCATCCTACAAGCAAATCCATTATTCACCCTCAAACTTCCCTTTTTCTGCCTATGGGAAACATTCCACCACTTTACCCTGCCCCTCAGCTCAGCACTAGCTTGAACCTACAGTAGAGAACCCTGCCAAGAACAAAGGCTCTTCCTTCCCACTCACACAGACCAGCAGCTCCTTTTGGCTCCTTTCTGGTCCCCTGACATGTGCCAGCAGAAAGAGTTGTGTGGCAGCACAGTGAAGAGTTGAGAAGCTGAAGTGAGCAAAAATAATGACATTTTGTTCAGTTAGCTGTGTTCTGCGTCAATGCTTCTGCAGGGCTAGAGTGGCCAGTGAAGGGAGAGGGGCACAGGGAATAGAGGAGCTGGAACCATCAGCCAGAGGACAGGACAGGGCAGGAGAGCCTCTTTTGGCAGTGCTAGTGGTTTCAGCTGGCTCACACTGCTTGTAAAAACCATGGTGGCAAGCCACTGGCCTCACTGCCTCTCATGCAAAGGTGCATCACCTCACTGCCTCATAGAATCACAGAATGGTAGGGGTTGGAAGGGATCTCCAGAGCTCATCAACTCCAAACCCCCTGCCAAAGCAGGGTCACCTAGGGCAGGTCACACAGGAACATGTCCAGGTGGGTTTGGAAAGTCTCCAGAGAAGGAGACTCCACAACCTCTCTGGGCAGCCTGCTCCAGGGCTCCAGAACCTTCACACAAAAGTTTTTCCTCATGCTGAAGTGGAACTTCCTGGGTGCCAGTTTGTGTCCATTGCCTCTTGTCCTGGAAAGAGCCTGACCCCTTCTGCTTGACACCCACCCTGCAGGTATTCATAAGCACTGCTCAGGTCCCCTCTCAGCCTTCTCTTCTGCAGGCTAACCAGCCCCAGGATTGTCAGCCTTTCCTCATCACACAGAGGTTTCAGTCCTTGTTGGACTCTCTCCAGTAGTTCTCTGTCCCTTTTTAACTGGGGAGCCCAGAACTGGACACAATACTCCAGGTGTAGCCTCACTAGGCAGAGTGGAAGGGCAAGAGAACCTCCCTCAACCTGCTGGCCACACTCTTCTTAATGCACCCCAGGGTACTATTGCCCTTGTAGTCCACAAAGGCCAAGGGCACATTGCTGTCCCATGGAGAACTTCTTGTCCATCAGGACTCCAAGGTTCTCCTCCACGGAGCTGCTTCTCAGCAGGTCAACACCAAACCTTGTTTGGTGCCTGCGATTGCTCCTTTCCAGGTGCAATGTTTTTTGGCTTCCTTGTACCACTCTACCCTTGTGCTCCTGACCATCTTTCATACTTGCACCACCAAAACCAAAAAATGAAAGGGTTCTTAACATCTTGGCCTCTTCTCTGCCCAGGGCTGTTGTCCACAGCTTTCTTGTAGAATGTTTTTCTGGTTGGGTTTGTTTTTTTTTTTTTCAAGAACTACCAGCTCTGAGACAGAAAGCTGCCCTTCTGAGACAGAAAGCTGCCCTTCTATGACAGAAAGCTGCCCTTCTGAGACAGAATGCTGCCCTTCTGAGACAGAAAGCTGCCCTTCTGAGAGAGACCTTTTAGTGCTGCTGCCTTGGAAAGTCATTTTCCACAGCCACGAAATCCAGCAGCCTGAAATGGACTTAGGGCTGCAAGGGCTTGAGCAAAGCAACTTTCTCACTTCCCCTCAGCTGTTGTCTCTCAGCTGCCTTCAGCTTTGAACACCCAGAAGGTGAAACAGTATCTAGAAACACTTCCACATGGCAGTGGCAGGAGGGAAGGGACCTTTCCAGGTGGAAATACCAGCAGAGGAAGCACACAGAGCTGATGGAAATCCTGGAGAACTCAAGGCATCCCCAGAATCTTCAGTACCCTTCACTCCCTGCCTGCCTGATGGGAAGTTGAAAGCTTCTCATTGAAATGTTTTATGTTCTCCTTTCTGTCTTCTGCTGGTTGCTGACACTCAGCAGAAATAAACTTTCCTCCTTTTTTTACATGGATTTTGGGATAGATTGTCCAAAAAGGTGGTGGAATCCAAATCCCTAAGGCATTCAAGAAAGGTGTGGCCATGGCACCTGGGATGTGGTTTAATGACCACAGTGGTGTTGACAGTTGGACTGGATGACCTTAGAGGACTTTTCCAACCCAAATAATCCTACAATCTTATTTTTACTATTTTAATAGCATTTTCTGCTTTCTTAAATATCACCTGAAAACTTCCCAGGGTAGTTGCAGACATGGACTATGCCCATCTGATTCTGCAGCCAGGGGCACCGGGAGGCTGCAGTGAGGTGGGATTTGGGCTCTGCTCCCTTCTATCAGGTAGAGAAGGAGAGGAAATGGCCTGAAATTGTGCCAGGGGAGGGTTAGGTTGGAGATGAGGAAAAATGTCTTTGCTGCAAGGGTGGTCAGGGATTGGAATAGGCTGCCCAGGGAGGTGGTGGAGTCATCATGCCTGGAGGTGCTCAAGAAATGTGTGTCCACGGCACCTGGGGATGTTTTAATGATCTTAGGTCAGTGGTTAGACTCAATGATCTTAGAGTTCCTCTTCAACCCAAACAATCCTATGATGCTCTGATCCTAGTGACAACCTCCCCTGGTGATTCCCCCTTCTTTTTCACCCAAGAGGCAACTCCTTTCTTCCTCTACCACCTTTTATACCCATATCTGATCAACATTAGAAAATCTTCACATTTCTGCAGTGGCCTACATGTCAGACCACTTATTTTATCTCTAATTAAAAAAAAACAAACAAACAAACAAACTTATCACAAGAAGCAGGCAGAGTACCAAGAGTTAATAATATTTGTCTAATGACTCTGTTCCAGTTGCACCCAAGTGATAAAGCAGCAGAGCAGGCTTCTCTTTGAAGCTGGATGATATCACATCATCAGCAGCTACACACTATTTACTGATGGCTCAGAAATATTTCTCACCTCTGACTAAAGGCTGCATATTGGAAGCAAGAAAAGAAAGACTACATCACAGGCAGGAAACATTTCCATGCTTAATTACCTCTTCTCTTTTTTGTTTGGCAGCAGTTGTAGACCCCCAAGCTCCTCACAATGTATGAAAGAGGGGACACCTGTCAGGTCCCGACAGAACATGGAAGTGAGATGTGCAAAATGAAATGCAACTGCAACAAACTCTCTTAGGTGCCAACTGGAGGTGATGTGGATATGCTGGAAGGTGTGCAGAGAAGGGCACAAGGGTGATCAGAGGGCTGGAGCCGCTCTGCTATGAGAAGAGATTGAGGGAGTTGGGGCTGTGCAGTCTGGAGAGGAGAAGGCTCCCAGGTGACCTCATTGTGGCCTTGCAGTATCTTAAGGGGGCTACAAGAAAGCTGGGGAGGGACTTTTTAGGCTGTCAGGTAGTGATAGGATTGGGGGAATGGAACCAAGCTAGAAATGGGTAGATGCAGACTGAATGTTAGGAAGAAGTTGTTCAGCATGAGGGTGGTGAGAACCTGGAAGGGGTTGCCCAGGGAGGTGGGGGAAGCCTCATCCCTGGAGGTGATTAAGGCCAGGCTGGATGAGGCTGTGGACAGCCTGATCTGGTGTGAGGTGTCCCTGCCCATGGCAGGGGGGTTGGAACTGGATGGTCATAGTGGTCCCTTCCAACCCTGACTGATTCTGTGATTCTATGATTCTATACTTGTAGTAGGTACTCATGTAGCAGGGCAAGTAGTGTGGTTTTAAGGAGGTAGATTTGAGTTTCTGTGTTCTGCCTCAAAAGAAATTATGGTAATTTATCATGAGGTCTTATACTGGGTTCGGGGAAATCACAAAATAGTAAGGGTTTGAAGGAACCCCTGAAGATCATCTAATCCAATCTTCCCTGCCAAAGCAGGGTCACCTAAGGCAGGCTGCACAGGATAGTGTCCCAGGATGGTTTCGAATAGTGTTGAAGCAGTTTGGGGGGTGTTAAACTTCAGATTCAGACTTCAGAATTTACATGGAAGGTCTGAAATGCTTCTACTAAATACAAAGGGGCTATAGGATGCTCTGTAGACCTATTAAATCCTTTCAGGGATTCTGTGATTGCTAAATTTCTTACAGCACACTTACGGGCACCACCAAATCAACTAAGAATAATAGAATCATAGAATGAGTTGGGTTAGAAGGGACCTTCAAGATCATCCAGTTCCAACCCCACTGCCATGGGCATGGACACCTTCCTCTAGCACAGATTGCTCAAGACCTCGTCCAATCTCGCCTTGAACATCTCCAGGGAAAGGAAAGTTGAATATTTTCTCTCTCACCTGCTAAACAGATGGCAGAAGGTGTAAATTAATTTATTTGACTTTCTGAGGGAGTGTGTTTAATTGGTTTGGTCATCTTCAATTGAAATAATCAGAATCAAAGCACTAAGTTCAATCTAAGCCAGGTCTTTAAAACCCCTATAAAGCAAGGCTGGGGGGGGGGGTGTTTCTTTTGGAGCAAAGAAGGATCCTTTTTCAAAGGACCACCAGAAAAAGGAGTTGGTAAACAGTTTGTAATTAGCCACAACATGCTACCAGGGATTACTTAATTGAGGCTGCCATACTAAATTAACCAGCTCCATGCCCTGGGAAGGACTGGTAAATCAGAATTACTTACAGATGCTTTCAATTATTCTGGATCAAACCATGTGCTGCTGCTTTGATTAGTTTATTTGTTTGGATGTTTGGGGTTTTCTTCCTGCTGCAAGGCAAATTAAAATGCCAAACAAACTAACCCACTCCTCCTTTCTCCCTAAATACTGAGATTTGAATCACTGATTGCTGCCAAAATAAAACCCCTCTTTGGGTTTCTCTTCCTGGATGGATTCCGGAGACACAAGCAACTTACAGTTCTTGTCTGACCTTAATGCTGGTCCGATCAACTTAATCTGCCCCAGTTTCAGGCTTTAAAGAGCAATTATGACTGCTTAGCTTCACATATCCCATAAATCATTTGCTGTAGGAAGCATCTGGAGAACTACAAAATAGTTCTTAAAGTAGTAGGAGAAATGTCCTTGCCGCCACATCCAGGCTGAGTGCTTTCAAGTACAGAGAAGCTCTCCCCCAGCATTGAGCTGAAGTTTTCATAATTCCTAGTTAGGAGTGCTCCTTGAAAAGCCAAAGAATCATAGAAACATGGAATTGTTTGGGTTAGGAAAACCTTCTAAGATCATCAAATCCAACCATCAACACAACACCCCCATGGGCACTAAACCATATCCCCAAGTCCCACGGCCGCACGTTTCTGCAACACCACCAGGCATGGAGACTCCACCACTTCCCTGGGCAGCCTGTGCCAATCCCTGATCACTTTTACAGCAAAGAAATTTTTTCTCATCTCCAATCATAGAATCATACAATGATTTGGGTTGGAAAAGACTTCTAAGGCCATTCAGTCCAACCGTCAACCCAACACCACCATGGCCATTAAACCATGTCCCAAAGTGCCATGCCCACATGTTCCTTGAACAAGTGTTGCAGTCTCGTCTCTGAGTTTCTTCCCTTTGGCTCTTTTTGTGTTTTGGGGCTGGGGTATTAGTTGTTGTTGTTCACAGAATCACAGAAACACCCAGGTTGGCAAAACCCCTCAGGATCACCAAGTCCAACCTAGAACCCTACTCTACAAGGTTCACCTTAAACCATATCCCTAAGCAGCACTCCAAACAACCCTTAAACACAGCCAGAGTTGGTGACTCCACCACCTCCCTGGGCAGTGCATTCTAATGCCTGACCACTTTTGCTGGCAAAAATGTTTCCCAATGTAGCTTGAAACCATTTGCTCCTGTTCTATCACTAATTACCTGTGAGAAGAGACCAGCACCAACCTCTCCACAACCTCCTTTCAGGTAGACAGCAATGAGGTCTGCCCTCAGCCTCCTCTGTTTAAAACTAACCATTCCTAGTTCCCTCAGTCGCTCTTCAGCAGATCTACTCTTCAGGCCCTTCCCCAGCTTCGTTGCCCTCCACTGCACACTTGTTTGTTTGTTGTTTGTTTGGGTTTTGGTTTGGTTTGGGTTTTTTTATATGTTGATTTCATTCTCAAGAAGTTATCATCTTACCAGTTCCCAAGTGGAACTCCTAAACTTGCAAGCCAACAATGAATTTTCCATCCCTGAATCACTTGGTGAGGTACAAGGTGCAGGAGGTAACCTGGGTGTTGCTGGAGATAGACTTCTTTGATCTGAAGTGACATTGCTCAGAAAAGGAAGGTCGGTGGGAAAAAAAAATGCTGATGTTTGGGAATGAAATAAGAGTTCTCAACACTGATTAGTTGGTAGTGTGTGTCACATTCATTAAGAGATGTCTCTTCTTGAGAACATCATTAGTGGTCTCAGTGTGTGTCCATAGTCACAGGACCACAGGATGTCAGGAGTTGGAAGGGACCCAAAGAGATCATCCAGTCCAACCCCCCTGCCAGAGCAGGACCAGACAAACTAGTTCAGGTCACACAGGAACACATCCAGACAGGCCTTCAAAGGCTCCAGAGAAGGAGACTCCACAACCTCTCTGGGCAGCCTGTGCCAGTGCTCTGGGACCCTTACAGTGAAGAAGTTCTTCCTCATGTTGAGGTGGAACCTCCTGTGCTGTAGTTCACCTCCGCTGCTCCTTGTCCTATCCCAGGGTGCAACTGAACAGAGCCTGTCCCCTCCCTCCTGACCCCCAGCCCTCAGATATTTATAGACATTGATTAGATCCCCTCTCAGTCTTCTCTTCACCAGACCAAACAGCCTCAGGTCCTGCAGCCTCTCCTCATAGGGCACTGCTCCAGCCTCTTCATCATCTTCGTAGCCCTTGGACTCTTCCTGTCCCTCCTGAACTGTTAGTCCCTGGCTGATATTGAGTCATAGAATCATGGAACCATAGGATTCATGGAATCATGGAGTCACAGAAATCATAGTGTCTTGTAATCACATAATCATAGAATCAGGGGATCATAGAATCATGGAATCATAGAATCTATAGAATCATGGAATCACAGAATCATGGAATCATGGAATTCATGGGTTCACAGAATCATAGAATTCGTAGAATCATGGAATCATAGAATCATGGAATCATACAATTAATAGAATCATGGAATCAAAGAATCATGAATCATAGAACCATAAAATCATGGAATCATAGAATATATAGAGTCATGGAATCAGAATTCATAGAATCATGGAATCATAGAATTCATGGGATCGTGGAATCACAGAATCATGGAATCATAGAATTCATAGGATCATGGAATCACAGAATCATAGAATCATGGAATTATAGAATTCACAGGATCGTNATGTTGATTTCATTCTCAAGAAGTTATCATCTTACCAGTTCCCAAGTGGAACTCCTAAACTTGCAAGCCAACAATGAATTTTCCATCCCTGAATCACTTGGTGAGGTACAAGGTGCAGGAGGTAACCTGGGTGTTGCTGGAGATAGACTTCTTTGATCTGAAGTGACATTGCTCAGAAAAGGAAGGTCGGTGGGAAAAAAAAATGCTGATGTTTGGGAATGAAATAAGAGTTCTCAACACTGATTAGTTGGTAGTGTGTGTCACATTCATTAAGAGATGTCTCTTCTTGAGAACATCATTAGTGGTCTCAGTGTGTGTCCATAGTCACAGGACCACAGGATGTCAGGAGTTGGAAGGGACCCAAAGAGATCATCCAGTCCAACCCCCCTGCCAGAGCAGGACCAGACAAACTAGTTCAGGTCACACAGGAACACATCCAGACAGGCCTTCAAAGGCTCCAGAGAAGGAGACTCCACAACCTCTCTGGGCAGCCTGTGCCAGTGCTCTGGGACCCTTACAGTGAAGAAGTTCTTCCTCATGTTGAGGTGGAACCTCCTGTGCTGTAGTTCACCTCCGCTGCTCCTTGTCCTATCCCAGGGTGCAACTGAACAGAGCCTGTCCCCTCCCTCCTGACCCCCAGCCCTCAGATATTTATAGACATTGATTAGATCCCCTCTCAGTCTTCTCTTCACCAGACCAAACAGCCTCAGGTCCTGCAGCCTCTCCTCATAGGGCACTGCTCCAGCCTCTTCATCATCTTCGTAGCCCTTGGACTCTTCCTGTCCCTCCTGAACTGTTAGTCCCTGGCTGATATTGAGTCATAGAATCATGGAACCATAGGATTCATGGAATCATGGAGTCACAGAAATCATAGTGTCTTGTAATCACATAATCATAGAATCAGGGGATCATAGAATCATGGAATCATAGAATCTATAGAATCATGGAATCACAGAATCATGGAATCATGGAATTCATGGGTTCACAGAATCATAGAATTCGTAGAATCATGGAATCATAGAATCATGGAATCATACAATTAATAGAATCATGGAATCAAAGAATCATGAATCATAGAACCATAAAATCATGGAATCATAGAATATATAGAGTCATGGAATCAGAATTCATAGAATCATGGAATCATAGAATTCATGGGATCGTGGAATCACAGAATCATGGAATCATAGAATTCATAGGATCATGGAATCACAGAATCATAGAATCATGGAATTATAGAATTCACAGGATCGTGGAATCACAGAATCATGGAATCATAGAATCATAGAATTCATAGGAGCATAGAATCCTAGAATTCATAGGATCACGGAATCACAGAATCATGGAATCATGGAATTATAGAATTCACAGGATCGTGGAATCACAGAATCATAGAATCATGGAATCATAAAATTCATACGAGCATAGAATCATAGAATTCATAGGATCATGGAATCACAGAATCATGGAATCATAGAATCATAGAATTCATAGGATCATGGAATCACAGGATCATAGAATTCATAGGATCATGGAATCACAGAATCATGGAATCATAGAATCATAGAATTCATAGGATCATGGAATCACAGGATCATAGAATTCATAGGATCATGGAATCACGGAACCACAGAATCATAGAATTCAGAGGATCATGAAATCACAGAATTGTGGCATAATGGAATCAGAACCATAGAATGACTTTGGTTGGAAAGCACCTCCAAGATCACTGAGTCCAAGCATCAACCTAAGACCACCATGGCCACTAAGCGGTGCCCCAAAGCGCCATGGCCACATGTTTCTTGAAAGGTAGGAGGTTAACTTTTGCTGTGAGTGACTCAGCTCTGCCCCTCTGCTTACACAACAGCTGACTGCACAGTCAGGTTGGGCTCTCTTCACTTTGTCATCCTTTGTTTCTGTTTCTGTTGTTCCACAGAAAGCAGCACAGCTGTGGGCGAGCTCTTCCGTGCGGTGGGATGAGCACTCTCTTCAGAAAGAGGAACTTGGTGATGTGACACATTTGAGGTGGTGTGGGGAGATTAGTCACTCCCTGCTGTCTGGAACACTTCTGCTAACTGAAATTTTGCAGCTCTTGCTGCAGAGAGTATGGTTCTTGGTCTCTCAGCACCACATCCACACATTTTTTAAATCCCTCCTAGGATGCTGACTCCAGCACCTCCCTGGGCAGCCTGTCCCAGTGCCTGAGAATCCCTTCTCTGAAGGAATTGTTCCTAAGGTCCAACCTGAACCTCCCCTGGCACAACTTGAGGCTGTTTCCTCTTGTCCTGTCACTTGTTGCATGTGAGAACAGACCAACCTCCCACCTCGCTCTTTCAGGGAGTGGTAGAGAATGTCCCTTCAGCCTCCTCTTCTCCAGACTAAACAACTCCAGTTCCCTCAGCAGATTTGTGTTCAAGGCCCTTCACCAGCTTGGTTGCTCTTCTTTGGACATGGTCCAGCCTCTCAATGTCCTTCTTACAGCAAGACACCCAAAACTGATGGCAATACCAAGGTGTGGCCTCACCATTGCAGAGCAGAGGGGGACAGTCACATCCCTAGAGCTGCTGGTCACACTATTCCTGCTACACTCAGGTCCTCTAAGTTCTTCAGAGGTCTCTTTCTTCTAAGATCACCACCCAGTGGATTACCCACACCACAACTTGGCTTTGGTTAAATCAAATCTGTGTTTGGCTCAGGAATTAATAGTTTGTGTTGCTCACCTTCACCACCACTTCTGGCTTGCTAAGGCTGCTGCACAGTTAGGACTTCAGCAGGGCTTAACTGTTCCTTCCAGCCAAGGGAGATGATTCAGGTTTCTTGCTGATGGTGCTGAATTCTTGTTAGAGCAGGAAATAAACATTTTCTTGGTAAGCTAACCTCATTTTTGATGGTGGTGAATGACTCAGTGACTCAGTGAGAAATCACTCCTGACAGTGGCTGTGGCCAGCTTTAAATCCTCCTTTGCTAAGGGAGGAAGGCTGTGGTGAGTTGTTTTATTAGTATTTAACACCCTGCAGACCAGAACTGTGGCATCTATACTAATGTCAGAGGATGTCATTTCATTTCCCATGACAGCTAGCAGGGCTTTTTGATCTAGGTAGGTAGAGAAAAGCACTTTCCTTCTTGCCACTTCACAAAAGAAATACCTACTTCATTAAGGCACTCTTAATTACCATGCACATGCAACAAGCCTTTTGCCTGGAAGGGGATGAATGTAAATCCTTGCTGCTAACGACTGTGGTGTGAATGGCAAGAGCTATCTCAGCTGGAAACTCCTCCTGAGTGTCTGCGCCAACAATATTTCTTCTCACAGACTGAAAATTTGGAGGAGTGCTTAGATTTGCATCGTTCATGCAGCAGTGGTTTCCACTCTGACAATTTCTGTGCCAAGTCTTGGTCCTAGGGTGTAGTAGAATCATAGAATCATAGACTCAGAATCATGGAACAGTTTGGGCTGAAAAAGACCAAGATCATCGAGTCCAACAATCACAGAATCAGAATCATAGAATCAACCAGGTTGGATAAGTCCTCTAGGGTCATTGAGTCCAACCTGTCACCTAACACCTTCTAATCAACTAACCCATGGCACTAATGGCCTCATCCAGCCTCTTCTTAAACACATCCAGGGATGGAGACTCCACCACCTCCCCAGGAAGCCCATTCCAATGCCAATCACTCTTACTGGGAAGAACAACTTCCTAACATCCAGCCTGAGCCTGCCCTGGCACAGCTTGAGGCTGTGTCCTTTTGTTCTGTCCCTGGGTGCCTGGCAGAAGAGACCAACCCCACCTTGCTACAACCTCCCTTCAGGTAGTGGNCTCTTGCATGCTGAGTCCTGGGCTGCAGCAAGAGCAGCAGAGCCAGCAGGGCAAGAGAGGTGATTCTCCCCCTTTATTCTGCTGTTGTCAGACCCCATCTGGAGTCCTGTGTGCAGTTCTGGAGCCCCCAGCACAAGAAGGACATGGAACTGCTGGAGCCAGTCCAGAGGAGGCCACAAAGATGCTCAGAGGGCTGCAGCAGCTCTGCTATGAGGACAGGCTGAGAGAGTTGGGGCTCTGCAGCCTGGAGAAGAGAAGGCTTCCAGGAGACTTTGGAGTGGCCTTCCAGTATCTGAAGGGGGCTACAGGAGGGCTGGGGAGGGACTATTGACAAGGTCTTGTAATGACAGGATGAGGAGTAATGGATTTAAAGTGGCAGAGGGAAGACTTAGGCTGGATGTTAGGAGGAAGTTCTTTACAGTGAGGGTGGTGAGACACTGGCACAAGTTGCCCAGGGAGGTTGTGGAGCACAGAACCACCCAATGTGATTTTTGATCTTTGATCACATTGGGTGATTCTGTGCTCCACACCCTCCCTGGAGGTGTTCAAGGCCAGGTTGGATGAGGCCTTGAGCAACTTGTTCTAGTGGGAGGTGTCCCTGCCTATGGCAGGGGGTTGGAACTGGATGAGCTTTAAGGTCCCTTCCAAGCCAAATCCTTCTATGACCCCACACTCATCTGGGCAGCTTTGCTCCAATCCTTCTCATGAAGAAGTCTAATCCTCACTTGTATCCATCACCTGTGATTATTTTAGGCAAGGTTATTAGACATAGACTTTTCTCCTGGTCGGTTGCACATCACAATTGGCAAGAACAATCTTTCTGTGGGAGCATGGGGAGGGTTGAATTAAATCATTTGAATTCCTGGATTTTTCTCCTTTTTTTTTTTTTTTTTCCCACATTATTTTTATTTTCCAGAAGAGTAGGTGGGGAGACAGTCAAACGGGATGGAAAAGGTGCTACTGAGTCATAAGGATGAGAAATTGGCAGCCTTCAGAAGGTATCCTGGATTGATGCTTTGCTGATTCATAACTGCCTACAGCCCATGTGGCAGGGGAGGGGAAGTGGGGAAAGAAATGTGGATTCTGCCCCCTGAGCTATAATCTGCAGGAAACCCACCCTCCCTTCACAGGCTCAGACAGCAGTTTCAGAACTGGAGGAGACCTTCACTTCAACTCCCAGAAGATGTTCCCATGAAAAATGTGTAGAGAAATGGCCCCAAAACACTAAAACTCCAAATTCATAGAATCACAGAATGGTTTAAGTTGGGAGAGACCTCAAAGCTCATCCAGTCCCAACCCCCTACCATAGGCAGGGACACCTCCCGATAGAACAGGTCACTCAAGGCCTCATCCAACCTGGCCTTGAACACCTCCAGGGAGGGTGTGGAGCACAGAATCACCCAGTTCTGTGATTCTGTGCTCCACCACCTCCCTGGGTAACCTGTGCCAGTGTCTCACCACCCTCACTGAAAAGAACTTCTTCCTAACATCCACTTTCAATCTCCTCTCTGACACTTTAAACCCATTACTCCTCATCCTGTCATTGCAAGACCTTGTCAATAGTCCCTCCCCAGAGCCCTCCTGTAGCTCCCTTCAGATACTGCAAGGCTACTCTAAGGTCTCCTGGAAGCCTTCTCTTCTCCAGGCTGCAGAGCCCCAACTCTCTCAGCCTGTCCTCATAGCAGAGCTGCTGCAGCCCTCTGAGCATCTTCATGGCCCTGATCCTGCCCTCAGTCTCTCCTCACAACAGAGAATGTTCCAGTGCCTTTAACATCTTTGCAGTCTTCTGCTATACCTGCTCCAGCAAGTCCCTGTCCTCCCTGATTGGGGATCCCAGAAGTGGACACAATATCCTCTCCTATGAGGACAGGCTACAAGAGTTGGGGCTCTGCAGCCTGGAGAAAAGAAGGCTTTGAGAAGACCTCATAGTAGCCTTTCAATATCTGAAGGGGGCCTACAGGAAGGCTGGGGGGGGACTACTGACAAGGTCTTGCAATGACAGGATGAGGAGGAATGGGTTTGAAGTGACAGAGGGAAGATTTAGACTGGATGTTAGGAGGAAGTTCTTTACAGTGAGGGTGGTGAGACACTGGCACAGGTTGCCCAGGGAGGTTGTGGTTGCTCCCTCCCTGGAGGTGTTCAAGGCCAGGTTGGACGAGGCCTTGAGCAACCTGTGCTAGTGGGAGGTGTCCCTGCCTATGGCAGGGGGTTGGAACTGGATGAGATTTGAGGTCACTTCCAACCTTACCATTCTGTGATTCTATGATTCCATGATTCCAGATGTGGAGAAGGACCTTGGTGTCCTGATGGACTAGGAGTTCTCCAAGAGACAGCAATGTGACCTTGTGGCCAAGAAAGTCAGTGGTAGCCTGGGGGACATTAAGAAGAGTGTGGGCAGGAGGTTGAGGGAGGAGGTTCTTCTGCCCCTCTACTCTGCTCTAGTGAGACCACATCTGGAGTGCTGTGTCCAGTTTGAGCTCCCCAAATCAAGAGGGACAGTGAACTAATGGAGAGTGTCCAACAGAGGCTATGAGGATGCTGAAGGGCCTGGAACACCTGTGTGATGAGGAAAGCTGAGAGCCCTGGGGCTGGATAACCTGGAGAAGTGAAGGCTGAGGGGGGATCTGATCATCCCCTCAGGGAAGTGATCAAGTTCCCAACATTAGACACTTTAAAAGCCCAGCTGGACAGGGTGCTGAGCCATCTTGTCTAGACCATGCTTTTGCCAAGAAAGGTTGGACTTGATGATCTTTGGGTTACCTTCCAACATGGGATTCTATGATTTGATGATTTTCTGGAGCTCTTCTGCTGCTTTTGCAGACCCCTAGGGACTTTCTTTTGGACTCTGCTAGAGACTTGGCTCCCTTCACCATTTTTATCAGCAGTGACTCTTGGAGCAGCTAAAATAGAAACTTGGTTTATTAGCCACACTGAAGAGCTTTGTGAATGAACACACTGAGAAGGCTCTGAACTATCACTTGAAGGATTTGAGCTACCACCTGAAGGCTCCGAGTTGCCACCTGAAGGCTCTGAGCTACCACCTGAAGGCTTTGGGCTGCCACCTGAAGGCTCTGAGCTACTACCTCTTCTCAAAACAGCTTTGTCTTCTACAAAGGGGAATATCAGAGGCCAAATGCAAGGTCCAGCTCAAACTGCCACAAGATCTGGGGTTTCCTTCAAGGTACTTTCAGATAAGGAATCATCTTCATTTGCATCATGCCAGATGTCACCCAAACAAGTTCTGGTGTTCAGTGACTACCCTGAAGGATTTACAGTGGAAAGCTGAGGAGCACAAGGGTGGCTTCAGAAACAGCCATGAATCAATAGTGGCAGAGTTCATTGAGGTGAGAGTTTCCTGATGATGTTAGGAAGAAGCATGATGGTTTCATTAGCAATAAAAGGAAGGCTCCCTCAGACTTCAGAGCTTAGTGTTGATATTACTTGTAAGGAATTGATATTTAGGTCTTCTTCTTCTGGGCTTTATCCTAGTTGCTAGGCAACTGAGATGCTTGTGACATGCTAATTTTCAAGGATGGAGATGTAAAAAAATAAAAGTTATAGCCACCAAAGATATGTGTGAAGGATTACTCTCTCTTTATTTTTTTCCCCAATCTCACTCTATGGCAAAGAGAAGGACAAATTGTTGGCAGTTCTTGGAAGAACTCTGTTAAGGTTATGGAGACCTCTACCTGTCCCTTCCTGTGAAGTTTTCATGTCATGGGACTGAAAAAATGAAATTATTCTCTCCTCTGCTGTGGAAATGACTGAAAGCAGCACAAAGGCAAATGCCCACCCTGGCTGTAGTGGCTGGGGGGCTTCTGGCACTCTGTCCTTCTTGTAGCTGCTTTCCATCCTGAGCACCTCCTCCTGCCTGCCCACAGAGGGTCCTACAAACTCAGTCCCTCAACCTCACAGAATAAGAGTGCAACAGGTCTGAAGAGACTCTCAGAGATCATCTTGTCCAGCCCCACCTCAGCCAGCAGAGACAACTCTAACTAGGTCAAGCTGCTCAAGGCTAGATCAAGTCTGATAGAATCGTAGGATGCTTTAGGTTGGAAGGGAGCTCAAAGCTCATCCAGTTCCAACCCTCTGCCATANTTTGATCTTGTATGTCTCTAATGATGGAGCCTCAACCTCAACCTATCCTGTCCTACCAGGGCTACCTATTCCAGTATCTCACCACTCTCCTTGTGCAGAGCTTCCTCTTAATCTCCAACCTAAATCCACCCTGCCCCAGTTTCAAATCATTGCCCCTCATCCTGTCACCACAGACCATTCTAAACAGCCCCTTTACAGCCTTTCTGTAGTCCCATTCAGCTGTTGAAATGCAGCTCTAAGTTCTCCCTGGAGCCTTCTTTTCTCCAGGCTGAACAGCTCCAACTCTCCCAGCCTGACCTGAAAATCTTGAGTGTGGAGCAGAAGGAGCAGCAAGGCCAAGCAGCATGGCTGCAGTTTTGCTCCCTGGTACCCAGCTGCCAGGGTACAGCTTTCAGATTTCCAGCTGAGAGAAGCTGCACTGGTTTTTTCTTTTTCCACCATGCTTTCTCCCTGGAGAAGACAAGGCTGGAGGGGATCTGAGCAATGTTGACAAACACCTTAAGAGTAGGTATAAAGAAGAAGGGGCCATGCTCTTTTTAATGATGCCCTGTGACAGGACAAGCAACAATGGACACAAATTAGAACCCAGGAGCAGGCTGCCCAGAGTTCCATTTCAACATGAGGAGAAACTTCTCTGCTGGAGGGTGATGGAGCCCTGGAGCAGGCTGCCCAGAGAGGTTGTGGAGTCTCCTTCTCTGGAGACTTTCCAAATCCACCTGCATGCATTCTTCTGTGTCCTGCCCTAGGTGCTCCTGCTTTGGCTGTGGGGTTGGACTGGATGATCTCCAGAGGTCCCTTCCAACCTCTTCCATCCTATGATTCCATAAAGTCATTAATATTAGCTAGACAACAATAACAGCCTTGAGGGACTCATTGTTATCTCTGAAGGAAAGAGAAGAAATGAAAATGTGACATCTCTCTGTGGGGTCTGTAGAGCTCAGAGTTCATCTCTTTCAGTGCCTTAGGAAAACAAACAAAGGTGGATTTCAGCTCTGAGGGCAGTGCTGCCATGCTTAATGCCCTGCAGCTCTCAGAACATCTACATTATTCTCATAACAACAAGAATTATTATCTAATGGCTTCCACATTGTGCTTCCCCTGTGCTGACAGGTTTGGTGTGTGCCACACACCTGCTTGGCTGGAGCAAGGGTAATGAGTGAAGCACGACAGACTCCAATTTCTGCAGACAGCAAATGTCTCTTCTCAGGTGAAGGTATCAGCACAGCCCTTTGAGAGCTACCTCTTCTTCAGATTCTCCTACACTGGACAGTTTGAATACTCAGCTTGACAGGCTGCTGAGGCAGCTCATTTCAATGCCACTATCACCTAGAAAGACTAGACCAGCTGATCCTTGGGGTTCCTTCCAACCTGCCATTCTGTGCTTCTGTTGACTGCTAAAGCTTGATTCTGCCTCTGGTGCACATTGCTTCCAAAGGTTCTCACAAAGAAAAGAAAACCTGCTTTTGGTGGACATTTCACCACTTAATCTTTGCAGTGAGGGTGGTGAGACACTGGCACAGGTTGCCCAGGGAGGTTGTGGCTGCTGTGTGTTCAAGGCCAGGTTGGATAAGGTCTTGAGTGACCTGCTCTAGTGGGAGGTGTCCCTGCCTGTGGTGGAGGATTGGAACTGCATGAGCTTTGAGGTCCCTTCCAACCTAAACCAGTCTATGATTCTATGATTCTAATCCGCAGAGAGATGTCAAAAAGGCACCAAGCTAAGGGCATCCCTGAACACCTTCTTGAAAATGCCACCGTGTGGCATTTTCCTTGTGCTTGGTTGCAGAGGTAAGATGCATCATTTCCAAGCACTGGAACAGGCTGCCCAGAGAGGTGCTGCAGCCTGGATGGTTGGAGAACCTGGAAAGGAAAAGGACCTGGGGGTCTGGGTTGGTGAAAAGCTCAACATGAGCCTGCAGTGTGAGTGCAGCCCAGACAGCAACTGAGTCCTGGGCTGCAGCAAGAGCAGTGTGGGCAACAGGGCAAGGGAGGGGATTCTACCCCTTTACTCTGCTCTCCTCAGACCACACCTGCAGTACTGTGTGCAGTTCTGGAGCCCCCAACACAAGAAGGACATGGAACTGTTGGAGCCAGTCCAGAGGAGGCCACAAAGATGCTCAGAGGGCTGCAGCAGCTCTGCTATGAGGACAGGCTGAGAGAGTTGGGGCTCTGCAGCCTGGAGAAGAGAAGGCTTCCAGGAGACCTTGGAGTGGCCTTCCAGTATCTGAAGGGGGCTACAGGAGGGCTGGGGAGGGACTATTGACAAGGTCTTGAAATGACAGGATGAGGAGGAATGGGTTTGAAGTGGCAAAGGGGAGATTGAAAGTGGATGTTAGGAAGAAGTTGTTTGCAGTGAGGGTGGTGAGACACTGGCACAGGTTGCCCAGAGAGGTTGTGGCTGCTCCCTCCCTGGAGGTGTTCAAGGCCAGGCTGGATGAGGTCTTGAACAACCTGTTCTGGAGTGGGTTAGAACTTGATGAGCTTTGAGGTACCTTCCAACCTAAACCATTCTATGATTCTATTCTATGATTCTCTCACATTCTGACCAGTCAGAGGCTCTTTGTTTTGTATCTAATAAGGACTTTGAGCAGATTTAGGAAGATATATGCAAGTTGTCATAAAATCAAAGCCCTGCAAGAAAATAGGACAACATCTTTACTGCTTCCAGATCAGACTAAAAATACACCAAATCTTTCCAGTTTATAGAGGAAATATATATATATATATAATTGCAGATTTTCATTTCTTCTTAGCTTAACATAAAAGGAAGCTCAGGATGAAATGTCTCCTGTGCATCATTTTATGTGCATCATTAAAGGAGGGCTGAGCAGATTCTGCTCCCTCGAATTCAGCTATGTTTTTTTTATGCATGTGTTGTACAAGCAGACAGACAAAATCATGGAGTCATAGAATTGCAGAGTTGTTTGGGTTGGAAAAAGCCCTCTAAGAACATCCAGTCCAACCATCAACCTACTGCTGCCATGGCCATTAAACCATGCACCAAAATGCTATGGCCACAGGTTTCTGGAACACCTCCAAAGATGGGCACTCCATCACCTCCCCGGGCAGCCTCTTCCAAAGCTCTCCATTCAAAGGGAATGGAACATCTCTGTTCTGAGGAGAGCCTGAGGGAGCTGGGGCTGTGCTGCTTGGAGAAGAGGAGACTGAGAGGTGACCTCAGCAATGCTTATCAATATGTGCAGGGTGAGTGCCAGGAGGCTGGAGCCAGGCTCTGCTGGGTGATGCCAGTGACAGGACAAGGGGCACTGGGTGGAAGCTGAGGCATAGGAAGTTTCATGGAAACATGAGGAGGAATTTTTTTCCCTGAGAGGGTGCCAGAACCCTGGAACAGGCTGCCCAGGGGAACTGTGGAGTCTCCCTCTCTGGAGATATTCAAAACCCACCTGGATGTGTTCCGGTGTGATCTGCTCTAGGTGCTCCTGCTCTGGCAGGGGGGTTGGACTGGATGAGCTTTGGAGGACCCTTCCGGCCCCTGCCACTCTGTGATTTTGTGAACCATGCAGGTCTCCTTCCTCAGTGCCTTGTCTTTTGGGACATAGCCAAAAGTTTCTGCTTATGCAGTTATGAAATCCTACACTTGTAAGGATTGCATATCAAGGCTGTGTAATACACTTTTCTGGTTACCATGGCTACTTCTAATAATGTTTGTAGACCTCAGCAGTTAAAAAAAGAAAAAAAAAACTAAACCCTTTATTGACATTCGCTTCCTGCCGCGTTTGGCACAATAAACTGAAGGCAGGAACAATCCTGGCTTTAAAGGAAACAGATATGGCATGTTCACACTTCCCAACCTGTTGGGGTTTTTTTTCCCCAAATCCCAGGTGGTTAGAGTAGCACTTAGACAATCAGAGCGTGCAGAATGAGTTCAGTCGTTCATGAGCAACCAGTAGGAGGGCTGAGGCCTCAGCTGCACACAGCTCAGGACAGCTTTAGGAGCTCAGCTTGGGAGTGTTAGTTGGGTTAGAGCACAGACTCCTATGCAAGCTGCATCACAAAAGGTTCTGTAGGGCCATGAAGATGCTCAGAGGGCTGCAGCAGCTCTGCTANCATGTCTAATAATCTTGCCCAAAAGCATCACAGGTGATGGATGCAAGTGGAGATCAGACTTGAAGCTAAACTTCTTCATGAGAAGCATTGGAGCAAGGCTGTTCACATGAGCATTGGGTCATGGAATCATAGAATCACAGAACGATTTGTTCTTCAAGATCATCCAGTTCCAACCCCCTGCCATGGGCAGGGACACCTACTACCAGCCCAGGTTGTTCAAAGCCTCATCTGACCTGGCCTTGAACACATCTAGGAAGGGACCGTTCACAACCTCCCTGGGGAACCTGTTCCAGTGCCTCACTGCCCTCACTGGAAAGAATTTCTTCCTAATCTCCAGTCTCAATCTCCCCTCTTCTAGCTTCAATCCATTCCCTCTCATCCTACCACTACAGGTACCCTTCAGGTACTGGAAGGTTGCTCCCAGGTCTCCCCGGAGCTGATTGGACTCAGCAGTCTTGGAGGTCTTTCCCAACTGAATCAGTTCTATGATTGTTAAGGTATTTCTTAGACTAAAAATTAAATGGTGTTAGTTTTGTTCTAAATACTGTTGGCTCCCATCTCCAAATCCTTCCTCACAAGCCCTTCTCTTTCCTCTTCCTCAGCCAAGACTCCCCTTGCTGAAGCCAGCTTGCGCTCTCTGGAGCACACCAAAATCCTGCAGCTTTTCATTCACCTCTCCTTGATCCCTGATATTCCTGGCTCAGTGCAGCTATTTCTCTTTCCCAGACCTCACTTTTCCAATACATCCCACCTAGCTCAGCTGCTTTTTGGCAGAGTGGGGGACAGTGGGGACAGGCAGCTGGAGACCAGCAGATGCACAGTACCGGGAAGGAAGGAAATTCTGCAACGAGCAGTGCAGATGGAGCCTGACCCTATTGTGTTGAGTTGGCCCTGCCATTGAATGAACAAATCCTTCCCTCAGTCCTGAGCAGCTCTTGCTGTGGCTGCTGCAAACTCAACAACTCATCACACAGCTGGGCAGTGAGAGTTTCACAGAGCCTTAGGATTGTTTTGCTTGGAAAAGACCTTCAAGGTCATCGAGTCCAAACTGAGTTTGCTTTCTTAAATGTCAGACTTGCTACAGGATTAGTTTGTCATGGGGGGGGGGAAGTAGCTTTTAGCTTGAAAAAGATGAGGCTGAGAAGAGACCTCATCACCATCTACAGCTACCTGAAAGGAGATTGTGGAGAGGTTGGTGCTGGTCTCTTCTCACAGGTAATTAGTGATAGAACAAGAGGGAATGACCTCAAGCTGCCACTGGGTAGGTTTAGATTGAATATTAGGAAAAATATTTTCCTTGCAAGAGTGGTCAGGCACTGGAATGAGCTGCCCAGGGAGGTTGTGGAATCACCAACCAAGGGTTTTAAACATCAAGAGTTTTAAACACCCTGGAGGTGTTTAAAAGTCTTTTGGATGTGGTGCTTGGGGATATGGTTTAGGGTGAACTTTGTAGAGTAGGGATATGGGTTGGACTTGGTGATCCTGAGTGGCTTTGCCAACCTGGATGTTTCTGTGATTCACATGTGAAAGCTTAGAAACAGGCACAAAATGGGAAACTTTAAGAGGTACAAGCTGGGGCATGCCCAGAGAAGGGAAATGAAGCTGCCCAGAGAAGGGCAATGAAGCTGGAGAACAGGAGCAGCTGAAGGACCTGGGGTTGTTTAATTTGGAGAACAGGAGGCTGAGGGGAGACCTCATTGCTCTCTACAATTCCATGAAAGGAGGTTGGAATAAAATGGTTGATAGTCTCTTCTCCCTGGTATCAGATGATAGAAGGAGAGGAAATATCCTCAAGTTGTGCCAGGGGAGGTCATTGATGAAGAAAAATTTCTTTGCTGCAAAAGTGGTCAGAGATTGGAACAGGCTGCCCAGGGAGGTGGTGGAGTCCCCATCCCTGGAGGTGTTCAAGAAAGATGTGGCCATGGCAGTTGGACACATGGTTTGGTGGCCATGCTGTGTTGATTGCTGGACTTCATGAACTTGGTCTTTTCCAACCCAAACAGTTCCATGATTATGAGTCTATGATTCTATTATTCTACTCACCTGAAGACCAAGACTTGGTACATAAATTGCCAGAGTGGAAACCACTGCTGCATGAACGATGCAAATCTAAATCCTTCAAACTTTCAGCCTGTGAGAAGAAATGTTGGTGGTGCAGAGACTCAGGAGGAGTTTCCAGCTGAGACAGCTCTTGGAACAGGCTGCCCAGGGAGGTGGTGGAGTCCCCATCACTGCAGGTGTTTAAGAAATGTGTGGCCATGGCATCTGGGGAGATGGTTTAATGGCTGTGGTGGTGTTGGGTTGATGGTTGGACTGGATGCTCTTGGAGGTCCTTAACAGTTCTACAGTTCTATGAGGTAGGAATCACTCCAGGTGAAAATGCTTGATTTTTTTAATATATATATATATTCTTTTTAATTTCTTTTTTTTAATAAATACAGCTGTCTTCTTGCCACAGATTTCTGCCAACCAAGGCACACAAGCATTTATTGCACATAATATACAACAAGCTCCACTAGCAAGCAATGAAAATACAACAACAACCAAAAAAAAAACCCCAACCCAGAAAGTCTAAAATCTATCTTCCAGAAACATCAGAAGACAGCTTTGCTATGAAATCCTGTTACACCCTTATAAAATCCTCTCTAAAGCAATTTATTGAAGGATGTTTTCTGTTCAGCCTTAACCTACAACTTCCTGTTTACTTGGAATTGTAGAATGTGGTTTATTTTCAGCCTGGTGTTTGTTTTCTTTTCTCTTCATGTTTTTGTTTGTTTCCCCTCCAAATTATTTCAGTGACTTGCAAAAGCTGATAGGGAAGTTGGTTCCAAGAAAGAAGTTAATGAAGGCAGCAGAGCTTTGGTTCCTTGCAGAATTAGAAAGCTGTGTCCATGGAAACAAAAAGAGAAGTGAAACCTGAGGTTCCCCTTCTCTTCTCTACTGCCTGACATGCTGAGAAACAAGCAGTGTGGTGATATTTGAGGACAAATCCTTCCTTGTAGCNTTGGAACAGGCTGCCCAGGGAGGTGGTGGAGTCCCCATCCCTGGAGGTGTTCAAGAAAGATGTGGCCATGGCAGTTGGACACATGGTTTGGTGGCCATGCTGTGTTGATTGCTGGACTTCATGAACTTGGTCTTTTCCAACCCAAACAGTTCCATGATTATGAGTCTATGATTCTATTATTCTACTCACCTGAAGACCAAGACTTGGTACATAAATTGCCAGAGTGGAAACCACTGCTGCATGAACGATGCAAATCTAAATCCTTCAAACTTTCAGCCTGTGAGAAGAAATGTTGGTGGTGCAGAGACTCAGGAGGAGTTTCCAGCTGAGACAGCTCTTGGAACAGGCTGCCCAGGGAGGTGGGGGAGTCCCCATCACTGCAGGTGTTTAAGAAATGTGTGGCCATGGCATCTGGGGAGATGGTTTAATGGCTGTGGTGGTGTTGGGTTGATGGTTGGACTGGATGCTCTTGGAGGTCCTTAACAGTTCTACAGTTCTATGAGGTAGGAATCACTCCAGGTGAAAATGCTTGATTTTTTTAATATATATATATATTCTTTTTAATTTCTTTTTTTTAATAAATACAGCTGTCTTCTTGCCACAGATTTCTGCCAACCAAGGCACACAAGCATTTATTGCACATAATATACAACAAGCTCCACTAGCAAGCAATGAAAATACAACAACAACCAAAAAAAAAACCCCAACCCAGAAAGTCTAAAATCTATCTTCCAGAAACATCAGAAGACAGCTTTGCTATGAAATCCTGTTACACCCTTATAAAATCCTCTCTAAAGCAATTTATTGAAGGATGTTTTCTGTTCAGCCTTAACCTACAACTTCCTGTTTACTTGGAATTGTAGAATGTGGTTTATTTTCAGCCTGGTGTTTGTTTTCTTTTCTCTTCATGTTTTTGTTTGTTTCCCCTCCAAATTATTTCAGTGACTTGCAAAAGCTGATAGGGAAGTTGGTTCCAAGAAAGAAGTTAATGAAGGCAGCAGAGCTTTGGTTCCTTGCAGAATTAGAAAGCTGTGTCCATGGAAACAAAAAGAGAAGTGAAACCTGAGGTTCCCCTTCTCTTCTCTACTGCCTGACATGCTGAGAAACAAGCAGTGTGGTGATATTTGAGGACAAATCCTTCCTTGTAGCAATTCCAAGAGGTGAGGTGACAGGAGGTCATCAGGCAAACTCCAAATAATAGGATCATTGAATTGTTTTGGGTTGGAAAACACTTCTAAGGTCACCCAGTCCAACCATCAACCCAACACCGCCATGGCCACTAAACCATGGCCCCAAGTGCCATGACCACAGGTTTCTTGAACACCTCCAAGGATGGGGACTCCACCCCCTCCCTGGGTAGCCTCTTCCAGCCCCTGACCACTCTTACAGCAAATAAATTTTTCCTCATCTCCAACCTAACCCTCCCCGGCACAATTTGAGGTCATTTCCTCTCCTTCTATCATCCGAGACTAGGCACAAGAGACCAACTCCCACCTCACTGCAACCTTGTCTCAGGGAGTTGTAGAGAGCAGTTAGGTAAATTCAAGCAGTGTGAAGGGCTTGGATAATCTCCACTGAAGGGCAGATAACAGATTTAGTTTGGATCTCAACAAAAATGTCTTCACTGAAATGCTTGGAAAGCCTTGAGAAGTGGTGGAGTCCTCACTCCCAGAGGTATGTAGAAGACATACAGATGTGTTTCTCAGGGACGTGGATTAGTGGTGACCTGGCAATGCTGGATGAATGGCTGCACTTCATGAGTTTAAAGGTCTCTTCTAACCAAA
>WBNM01035112.1:8065-20327 GCA_013399055.1 Ramphastos sulfuratus
TATAATTTAGCTCTTCTGTAGCTTGTTTTAACACTATATTTAAAGAGTTTTAAAAAAAAAAAAAATTCTTTCTGAAATCAGCCCTTTCTTCCACTCAGTATTCTCTGTCAGTTGTCACTAGTTTTTAGGGACAGCAGGGCAAGTATTTGCTAACTTGGTTCCACTGGCTATTTTACCAAAAAAAAAAAAAAAAAGTACTTTTAATACTAACGTTAGCACACATTTCTGTAATTATAAAGCCCTAAAGGTACATCAAACCACCAGAATGTCACAGCATTAATAATCTATTAGCATACGTAGAGTTGCTCGTGCAGTGCAAAGGGCCAGGGGGCTGATTTCAGAACTCATAGCACACAGATGTCCAGTTGTGGCTTCAGCAGGAACATATAGAGTGACTTTAAAAATGAAGTCTAGTAGTTATTGCCCCCAGTTTGTCCACTCCAGAAGTCTAAAGATGCTTTGAGGTCTTCAGACAAAAGGCATTATTAAATGCACAAATGATTTATTAATTATTATTATGCTAAGAAAAATATATTTATGCTTTTAAAATGTAAATAAACCATTAACAGACACACACCCACAATACCAGGAGGGCTCCTTCATAAGCAGATATTTATAAATTAGATGGTGTACTGTGAAATTATTTAAGTAATCCAAATGATTAAAGACAAGATATGATTTCTGTGGGAGTGCCCTAAACACACAGAACACTTCACTTACTCAGCTGTATCCACAATGCTTTATTTTCGTTTTTGGGCTAGGAGGATGGAGATTGCCAGTATCTCTCTACAGAGATGTTAATGATTCTGGACAGAGATTCTGTGGGGATTTATAAGCAAAATTTAAAGCTTAACGTACTAATATATTTATTAATGGAATCAGCTCCTCCTCCCAGTCATTATTCTCAGGAAATTCCTTTTGCATACACAGTTACTGCTTTAATTGCTTTGAAGCTTTGTCTTGGATGAAATTTTAAGATATATCAGGTCACTAACACAGGAAATAACATAACACAGGAAACAGCATAACACAGGAACTTCAAAAACAGAAATTGTTGAGTGGAGAGAGAACACCTTATATTTCTAACACAAACCATTTCAGGCTATAACCAATTAAAAACCAAACCAAAACAAACAAACAAACAAACAAAAACACCACAAAAAAAACCAAACAAAAATGTGCTGAAGCTGACTCTTTAGCTCATTAATAGAATAATTAAGGTTAGTTCTGTGATATGTCACATATACCAGGCAACTTATGGATCACAAACTACATAAGATTTGTTTCAAGGATAACCCTACCTCCTGCAATGAATGTGGAATAACTCCTCTATACTAGACGCCCAGACACAAAAAAAGATAAATTCAGGCACAGACTGTGGAGTTGTCTGGCCCTTGGAAAAAAAAGGATTAACATTTATGTCTTACCTTTTTAGGACAAATGGATTAGCAACCACAGTAGCATTAAAATCAAACTCTGAAGTGCCAAATACAGCAAGGTAAAAGCAGCATATTGTTTTGTTGGGCTAAAGGAAGGTGGAATTCTGATCTCCCTTCTCCAATAGATGGCTACATTTTGTCTCAGAAAATGTTATTGCCCTCTAAAGCGTATTCTGGCTGTGAGGATGCCTCATCTGCCAAACTAAACAGAGGTCTTTTCTGAGCCTTTCTTCTGGTACATTGGGATTTTCTCCCAATCTTATAAGAAGATGAGTTAAGGAGTGGACAACTCTGTCAAGACTGTAGTGTTGGTGTCTAATGGCTGAAATATACCATCTTGACTAAGTGCACTGGTTTTGTTTGTGTACAAGACAAGGAATATAACTAGGTTTCTATGTTTTATCCTGCATAGGATTTAATGCTCTATCTTGCAGTCTTTGCTAGAGAAAGCAGCAAGAGCAACGCACCGTGGACCTGAGGGATTCCAAGTACAGCTGAACCATGAGCCTATTTCCATGTGGACCTAGGCTTTTGTATGGTGAAGAATATAGCTTATGGCCTCAGACTGAGCCAGCTACACAGTTTGTCTTGAAGAATTGCTCCACTCAGGTATGCATATGCTTTCTTAAGGTAGTGCTTTTTTACCTAAGCCAATGTGCAGAGTGCCAAGGAACACTACTGTTAATGTTTAAGCAGTAGAAATAAAAATCAGCAGTAACTAAAGAGTGGCTAAAAATAAAGCCATTTAACTAATTTATATAGAGGGATTATATGGATACTTTAGAGAGACACATACAAAAGTTTTTTAACTTTTATTGGCTGTTCACATTAAAATAAACATTGTGGGGTTTATACTACTACAGACAATTATATTTTATGAGATTGTGTTTTATGAAATGAAGTATCAGACTTCAGCTTTAACTTTGTTAACCTTATCGTACTGCTCAATGAATGTCTACCAGTTTATCACTTCATGGGGGCAAAATCATCAGCATAAAGTTTCTCGATTGCAGATCTCTCCTTAACTTAGCTGGGACAGAGTTTAGTTGCTGTCAAAGACCTAGAATTTCTCACATTGCTGTTGCAGGACTACATAGTCAATTAAGCAACAAGAACCTGCCTAATTTACTTGGTTTGTTGCACTAACGCTTTGGGATGTTTGCATGAAATACATAAATTATCCTGTATCATAGCTAATTAAATCCAAGACCAGGGTCTGCAAAAGTCACCCGTTCGACATCTGGAGAACAAATGGGAATCACTGCCAAAGACCAAACCAAAACAGCAACTGCTTAAACTAATGAAGTAATTTATGTCCTTTGAAGAGCAAACAGAGAGAATATAATATTTTTTTAGTTCCTTTGTGTTTTATTATGACTCTATTATCCCATTCTTGCTGGCAGAGAAGAGGTCGATGTCAGGTGACTGGTGCTGCTTCCAAGTGTGTCTGCCTCCACCAAGTCAGACAAGAATGAGAAAAAATACTTTTTTTTTTTTTTTGTCATTCTTTGCAAAATGAAAGAAACTTGTCATTCTAACTTCACAAAACAGCAGTAGAGATGAAATGCTCAAATCCACTGGGACAGACATTTTTTTGCTGTTATTACAGAAGAAAATTATAACCATAAAAATGTCCAATTTAGAAAAAAGGTGCCACTTTAGTGTCATTTGCATAAAAGCTGCTACATACAAATTGTTATAAAGACAAATGTGTAATACTCTTGTTGAAAATTGCTTATATCTTAGGTGCTTTGCCTGAAACGACATAAAGGCCTCTTCAAAGTGAAATTCATTCTCAGGTAAATAAAGCTGAAAAAGAATTTTCACCTATTTGTATGTACATGAGCAGTTTTTCATATTGTCTTAAACAGATTTTGACATACATTTCTCCTAAATTTCTAAATTCCTTCTTTTCTTAGCCTGTTGGTGGCCTCCATTGCAATAACTTGGCTTCACAGAAGAAGGCAGATGAAAAGCTCATCCTGAGTGCAAGCCAATAAATCAGCTAAGATAACTTTCTCCAAATGCAGTGCAGCTGTTACTTTCTTCTGTTAGAAAATGATCACATATACTCCTCTGCAATGAGATGATCATTACCTGGACCTGAGATGGGTTACCAATGTCTCTGCCACTACCGCTGTTACCTAGGGACTCAGAGAAACCTTCATCTCTTCCAAGAAAGTCAGTGAGATGTTGCAATGTCTACTGAAAGTAGAATAGTTTACAATAATCAAATAACAAACTTGAGCACACAAAAAATATTCTACTAAGTAGTCCAATTAATATTATTTTTTATTGCTGACAACGAGTTTCCAAGGTATTTATTTATACTTGGTGTTAAACACTGATTGTCGTGGTAGGCCTAAACAGGCCTCTTGGGCTTGTACATGTCCTGGCTTGTGCAGACATGTTTTTCTGCTGTTTTGGGGAGAGAGCAACCGCGGGAAAGGGGACAAAGGACCTGGCGTCACTAAGTCTGGGGTCCGGGGCCTGTCCATCACCTGTGGTTGCTAGGGGGCACATGATTGCCTTGTGCAGGGCCCGTGATCTGCCCAAAAAAGGATAAAGCAAGCCTATGGCTTCACCCAATATGGCAAAATCTTGGGTAACTGCCATTTGATTGGCTATCTTGTGTCCAAAGGTCCAATTGATCTTTGGGCTGTGTTATAAAGGAGCAGGGAACACGGGGTGCGTGCCTTCCACCATTACAGATGCCTGCTTGCATCCTGCCTGCTGCCTCCACGCATTCGCCAGCGTGATACAGTGAGACATCCTGCCTGTAAGAGCCTGCTTCCAGAGCCAGCCAGGATCAGGTCAGAGATTGTCTCCTCTTCCCCAGCGCTCAGGAGCCTGGAGAAACTTTAAAGCCTCCGGCAACTTTCAGCCCGGCAACACGGGAAACCCCGCCACGTGCTTAGGGTATTATTTTCCTGTGATATATTTTTGTGAATAAATACTAAGCCTCTTGTAATCATTGATTGCCTTCTGCCATAAGCAGAAAGCTGCTTCTCGGGTCCATCTAGTGAACAAGCGGCGTACTGGCCGCAGGTGGTATATTGACCACAAACCTTCTCTTTTCCAGTTTGGTTCGAGTTTTGTTAATATATGTTGGTTATTTCCAGATCCTGTTATAACCTGTATATAGTTTCCTAACGTTGCAAAGAGCCTGTTACTATTGTTATTATTAAATGGTGGTAGGGGGTGGTGCGAGTTCCGATTGTTTAATATTAATAAATTATATATTAATATTTTTATAATATCGTCTCGCAGTACCTAATTACCCCTCCCCGACACTGATACAATGCAGACTAACAAGAAATCCAGATTATGCTTTTCTGTAAAGTCAGTCAGACATATATTACTGCAATTGGGAATGTGATGCTAACATGAACGAGAATGCTCGTAGGGGATTTTTAAGTGTGCTGATAGTCTTTTTACATAATTGCAGAATCACTGAATCAATGTTACTCAGTTGTAAACAGGAGAAACAACTAATTGTAGAATATCAAGATGCTTAACTCATCAAACCCTCTGCAAGCTACAATGCACTGTATCTATACACTATGGTATTTGCTAACAATCCATTGTGTGAGAGATGAAGAATCAAAGCAAAATGTATTGTAGTGTAGAATCCATACATTTTGTTGTCCCTGACTATGAGACCTATACACATACTGATGAGCCACGGAGCCACTACATGCTCTAGCTCTAGTAACACTCCACGTTATATGGAATCATATACAGCAAAATTGAAAATAAGGCATTCTCTAGAACTTTAGACAGCACACAAACAGTGACAATATCACAGGATCACAGGGTGTCAGGGGTTGGAAGGGACCCAAAGAGATCATCAAGTCCAACCCTTCTGCCACAGCAGGACCATACAATCTAGCTCAGTTCACAGAGGAACATGTCCAGACAGGTCTTGAAAGTCTCCAGAAAAGGAGACTCCACAACCTGTTTCAGTGCTCTCTGACCTTTACAGTAAAGAAGTTCCCCATTGTGTTGTGGTGGAACCTCTTGTGCTGCAGCTTACATCCATTACTCCTTGTCCTATCACAGGGAGCAAGTGACAAGAGCCTGTCCCCTCCCTCTTGACACCCAGCCCACAGATATTTATACATTTATAAATTAAATCCCCTCTCAGTCTTCTCTTTTCCAGACTAAAAAGCCCCAGGTCCCTCAACCTCTCCTCATCAGGCAGTGCTCCAGTCCCCTAATCATCCTCCTAGCCCTCCGCTGGACCTTCTCCAGCAGATCCCTGTCCCTCTTAAACTGGGGAGCCCAAAACTGAACACAATACTCAAGATAGGGTCTCAACCGGGCAGAGTAGAGGGGGAGGAGAACCTCCCTTGATCTACTGGACACACTCTTCTTAATACACCCCAGGATCCTATTGGTCTTCTTGGCCGCAAGGGCACATTGCTGTCTCATGGATAACTTGTTATCCACCAGCACTCCCAGGTCCCTCTCCACAAGACTGTTCTCCAGCAGATCACCTCCCAACATGGTTCTCTACATATACATGTTCTCTGTTTTGTGGTTGGGTGGGGGTTTTTTGTTTGGTTGTTTGGTTGGTTTGCTTTATTTCATTTAATTTTGTTTTGTTTTTCACTGCATAAAGAAAAAAGAGGGAAACATTTTTCTTTGCGCTCTACTGTTTTTTCCTAAATCTTTGCACTTGGACTGAATTAATGAACTCTGTGAGTAGCATATGTAAAATTGCTGGAAAACATCTATTTTCATCTACTTTTTTTTCCTTGGTTTCTCCTCCTCCTCCAAATTTCTAGCCCACTCCTAAATATTTACTGCAAACAGGAACTGTCAATAGGCAACCCATGGTTAGTTTTGTCTCAGACTTCCCTCTCTTTTATATAGCCTTTTTGAAACATTTCTACAATCTTTATGTCACTGTGTTAGCAAATAAATATGCAATGGCATTATGTGCAGAAGTCCTTCCTCTGAAGTATGTTATTGCTTTGTTGATGGAATTCCCATACAGAGAGTAAAGTTTCATTTACACTTAGCTATTTTCTGTTTCTCTAAATACAATACAGAAAAAGAGAAAACAAAAACATATTGACATTAATGAAGTCTTCTTGAAAATCTAGTATGACAATGAACTGAAAGAAAGAACATAGAAGTGGAACCATAAATCTGAGCTGAAAGCTGGATGAAAACATTTTGAGACAACAAATAAATGTTTTCTACTAATATAATTATGACGCTCATTGCAATAGCCCTTTGGTCTGAAATCACTTTCTTTTCTGTTAAAATGAAAACCAAAAAGTTGTACTGCCCTTTGATATGGCTTATACATAGAGTGGCAAACATCAGAAATACCAGGCAACTTCTCTCAAATCTGATAAAAATATTTAATTAGAAATATTTTTTCCCACCGTCTTTAGTGAACTTGTCAAATGTTAGCTACTAATCCCTGAAAGTCTTTAGTAACATCTGCTTTTCTCACAATATCCAGAGGAGACCAGGCAACTAATGACATTTGTTGGTGTTTGTATTGCTTAGGAATAGCTAACAGTCTTGTATTTTTGTTTCTTTGTCTCTCTTACCCCATCTTCAGTAACCTCTTTTTTTTTTTTCCTTCTATTATTTATTGCATCTCATACTATGTTTTCTGACAAAGGAAAATGGAAAAGGATATAAACTCTAGCAGCCTAAAGCCCAAAACAAAAGAACACAGGAGATGCAAAATTTTGAGGGGAGTTAGTCAGGACTACAGGTATAAGAACACTAAAAAAAAAGATAAGGCCATGTCAGAAAAGCTAAACAATTTTTTTTTCCCACCCTGGTACTATTCTTTATGTAGGGACAAAGCTGAGAAACTGTCTTAAATTGATAACATCATTAGAAGAGGTTTAAGGACAAATCAGTAAAATGAGTAATGACAAATCATCAAGATCAGATGATAGTCATACAGCAGCTCTATAGGAACTCACATATGAAACTGCCAAACTACTCATTGTAGCATGTAACTTAGTGCTTATATTGACCTTAGTACCAAAGGAATGGAGATGGAAAAGCATGACACAAATTTTTAAAGCATTTCAGACTAGGGAGGGAGATCTAGAAAGTTGTAGAGTAGTAAATCTGATTTCTTCACTGGGAAAATTGGTTGGAAATATTGAAAAAAAAAAAAATCCGCACAGAATTAATAGGCTTACAGATAGATACATTAATGAAGGTGCTGTAAGTAATGAATAAAGCAAAGAGATTGCCATTCTTTTTCTCTTAAATGTCTGTCATAGGGCAGATCTAGTTTAGACTAGGTATCTGGTATTCAGATAGTTAAGTTTGGATGAGAAGAGTACAATACTGAGTAGCTGGGTGATGAAACAGCAAGTAAAATAAAATGTAAGTCTATATGAAGGGGGGGGGGGGGGAAAGCTAACTAATGGTAGGTCTCATACTAGCTATTATAATTTTTAAAGAAGATGACAAAGTAACTTTGACCACCAGTCCAAAGTGAAATATCAAGTATGACATTTAAAACAAACCAACTGAAGTATCTTCTTAGGTAATTGCAGAATTCCTTGCCAGAATATGTTTTGGATGTTAAAATTGTAGTTTCAGAGAACAGTTGGAAACCATGAAAAAAAAAAGACACATGAGATGTCCCATTCAGTTCAGAATCCCTTTTCTTTAAACATCCATTACAAACTGTTTTTAAAAGGCAGTAGACTACATTTGACTGGCCTATGATTTTTCCCAGCATATCCACTCTTACACTAGAATTTATTTAATTTGGTACAATAGGATCCAGGAAAACTTTCAATATAAAATCTGCATTGTACAAGGTTTCCCTGTATCAAAAATTTTCTCCAGTGTTGAGGTCAGCAATTCTTTTAAAGCATTCAGTTTTTCCTTAAGCTGAAGTCCTTTGGTAGCCATTTTGCTTAATATAGTTGGAATAGCCAATGAGGATCTTGCTAGTTCTCAGGTAGGGTTAAACCAAATCCAGAAGACTTGCTTCTAACTCTCTTCACAGTGTGTTTTCATCAGTCTTTTAGCTCTGCCCATCACCTACAACTTTGTCTGCTTGGAAATAGTGAAAAGGAAGGAGCTTTTCTCAAGACTACCGATAATTAATCATCACTAGACAGAAATTGCATTTAACTGCAGATTGTACTTTCTTCTTATAGATAATTCTTTAATGATTATCAATTTCTGTATTGTATGACAGTAAATACCTTTAAAAGCAAGCTGTCTTCCTTTTAAGATAATTTAGCCCTGAATATCCCACAGGTCCAGTTACTTATGCCTTTCTAGGTAGCTTTCTGATATCTCTTGCTACCCGGGAAGTTAGATGTCTTACCACCCATCCATCTGTCCTCTCAAAACCTATAACTACTCACTCCATTTAGCAGGGTGGATGAACATTTTGTTCAATTAGACTCAAGGTTTGATCTTAATTGTTTAATATTTCCATTAATACTGTCTCCTTAAGTCATTTGTTTGGATTTTGTAATGTTAAATTGCCTTTGAAACTTAGAACAAATGCAAATTAAAAAAAAAAAAGGTGGAGGGGAGGGGGCTAGTTAGGTCTCTCTTCTTATGATAAAATCTTTCTGCATATTAATATTTTGGTTATTAGAATGTATAAGGATGGGGTTGGGGGGGGTAGAAAGCATGGAACAGGCAGCATCAGGGATTACCTTGCAAGTATCCCTCCATGGAGGAACAGCACTTTGGATTGTCTCTGACAGCAGTGACAGGTATTCATGGCTGAGACAGCTTAGGTCAGTGTAAGCCTAGACGAGAAGAAAATATGCTGTACAGAAAGCAGAGAGCAGTGAAATATGTACCCAAAGCAAAGCTGAGGAGATGGTAAATTAGCCACTCTGAAGCTGACCTGGCTCAGAAGTAGAGAATATTGGAGGTTGAAGGCAGGAGGCAGCTTCTTCCAGATGAAATTCCCTGAGTTTGCTCAGGGAAATGAGAAACTTGACCAAAACCAGTTCTACAAAGCTGAGAAGGAGTGAAGGAGGAGTAAGATCTAGTCGTTTCCTCTGAAGAGAGGAAGGTGACAAATAGAGAGTGCAACCAACTATCCCCAACTCATCTAGAAATTGGAAACAGTGTTCCTGTTCACCAGGTTGACTGGGCACATCAACAAAGTATGAACTTTGCTTATGTTTAGATAATTCAAAGAAAAATTTCTTTTTTTGAATGATGCCATCAAATTGCATCACCACACATTGCTAAAAAAAAAAATATAGGAAAAATGTAATGGGTGCTGGAACTGTGAAAACCCATGTATGTTAGGGTGTCAAGTTTCTGGATACTCTTGGAGCTCTTGACAGGCAAATTCCAGACAAAACCACTTTCTTCTTTTCAAAAAGATGCAGAGGTATCTGGGGTAATGAGTTAAAAAAAAAAAAAAAAAAAGAAAAAGGACCAGAAACTCCGAAAGATTTGAACTGGATTCTGAAAAAGAGAAGAAAAATGGTAAGTCAGAGGGAATAGGAAGGAGAAGAGACAGTGAGAAGAAGAGAACAACTCAGTACTTGTGAATAATGAGTGTGTGTATACATATATGTGTGTGTGTGTGTATGTGCTGGTGTATGTGTATATGTAACATACACATATCAAAACTACTTCTATTATTAAATAACTCATACCCCAGACTGAAGGCTTTTTCTTGGAGATATGCACCAATAATACTGACAGATTTGACACTATCCAAAAGGAATTCTTGCTTTTGAGGTTCAAAGACCAAGGCCAATCCGAGGCACCTCTTACAAAATCCCATGGTAGGCTTTGGATTGTATCCTTGCTATGATCACAGCAGTGGCTCTTTAAAGTTTTGTATCTCAGAAATTAAATTGGATAAAGAAAATTCATCTTAGTAAAGTGCAATGTCCAGCTAAATCCAAAACAAAACAAAAAAAACCCACCCCAAACCAAACGAAAAACCCTAAACCAAAACTGTGAGGAAGAGAATACCATAGAGGTTGGAGGGGTTTTTTTTCTGACAAATATTCACACCTTGTGAAAGCCTGGAATAGGACTGAGCTGCCTCTTTAAACACAATACCCTTTCCCCTTTTTTCATCTAGTTATCTTCTTCTCTGCTCTGTGGCTCAATCTGCATATGTTATTGGCCTCGATTCCCAGGGCTGCCACCTTAATCTGTAGTAGCTAATAGTACAACCTCACGCATGGCCTGGGACCAGGCTCAGGTTAACAAGAAATCCAAAAGCAAATGGCTGGGGGAAGTTGCTATAAAATAACCACTTGAAAATTCAGACTGTGATTTTTTCTCACATTTGCATGGAGGAAGGAAAGCTTATATTCTCAGAGGTTCAGTCAGATGCATTAAAAAGATGAACATTTTAGTTAATGTTCTAAGAAGATTTCTAAAAGCAGTTTTGATTGTGTTCTATTAGCATTAATTAATTTTTATACTGAGACCAGCAGTTATATTAGTAGAATGCATATTTTAATCAATTTCTACTTGCTGTTTTGTACAAGTTAAAGGTAGCTTTGTGGTTTGTGCCTAGTTTATACAGTGCATTTAACTCAATGCGCCTTAGGTAATGCTCATCTGAGGTTCAATGTACACTCTAATCAGAGCATGATACAAGAATTATGAATGAAACCCCACCACCTAATGGGGTTGTTTTCATTTTGGACCATGGTGGAATATACCCTCTCTAAACAGGTGCCTGAATGCATTATTAAATAACACAATACTCAACTGTACTATCATCAAAAGCAGACATAAACAGTTAGGATAAAATCTTTTTTCAATAGCATCTTACCTGCATGGGGAAGCAGCTGTTTGATGCACATTTGCAATCATTTTGTCATTGGTAAATTTCAAAGGATCTTGTCAAGTGATAAAAAAAAAAGGAAAGTTTTCAGGTTATTTTAGAAATGTTTTATCTTTTATTATAAGCAATTAAAAGATAGTAAAAATTAATTAATTTCCCAATTATTATGTTGTCCTCATGTTTCTTTGACAATCAGTGAGACTTTTTTGTTCAGGCTTGCTAAACAAAATTTGAAATCAGTAGTGTACTGATGTTAATGTCTTTAGTCATAAATAATACTGATGATTCAGATGACAAGGTGGGAAGTCCTCAGAGGAGCACCCACCAGCCACTGTCCAGCCCCAGCAATACCTCCATTCCCTTATCCCTTAACACTTTCCTCCCAGTCTCCTTTGAGCATCCACAAGAAAATACGTTGTGTCTCTGCACCAGAGAAAGGGAGACCAGCAGGAGGCCAGACTTGATTAGATCAGAAGACAAAATCCAGTCACATAAGAGGTTCTCCTGCTTTCAGCAATACTCTCCTTAGGCCTCTCTTATCCTAAATGCAGCAGCTTTTCTAAAGTATTTATTTAGGAGATACAATGTCCTGAAAGAGAAAAGACTGCGTGGGTAAAGACAATAGGCACTGAAAAGACATAAAAGGACAAGATATAATGAGGGCTAAAGTATATTTGGAGAAACTCTGATACAGGAAAATGTCTAAAAACCAGTTTCTCAGAACAGATCCATTTTTACTGCAGCTCTGTTCTGACTTCTCATGACAATTGTTCCCACAGTGTTCCAGGCCCACTACCTCATTTCACCAACCAAGGACTTGATCCATGCCCATTAAGCACAGCTACACCAGAAGACATTGCCCCTTGTTTGCAGTGCAACTTTGTTCCCCACACTCACATGGAATGATCCTGTGAGCCCCACAGTGACCCTCTCAGCACACTACCCCTTAAGATTTTTCTTCTTTTATTTTCATTGCAAGACTGTCGTGGTAGGCCTAAACAGGCCAAATTAGGCTTGTACATGTCCTGGC
>WBNM01035112.1:34220-52423 GCA_013399055.1 Ramphastos sulfuratus
GGGGGGGGGGCGGAGGAATTGGATAACTTACTCTTTCAAATTAAAAATGTGACAGATTATTCACATATCTATACATAAACTCAAGTCATTAATCTGCTTGTAAATGAATAATTCCTACATGAACCTTGCACTCTGTTTATAAAGCACACTGTTTCCTTTATAAAGCCTACAGAAGCCAGGCTTTGATTTGAATATAATAAAATTGCAGAAACAGCAGAAGCTGGCCATGCAACTCCTATTTTAATGAATACCTAAAGTAAGAGTCCTCTAAGCCATTGTGTCATCTTTCAACTCCTGTCCCTCCCTCCCCCTTTCTGCACCAAACTCGAGGGAAAGGAAAACTGATTGGCAGGTACTGCAGCTGGCATGAATAACCACCACTATATATCTTGTCAAAAATCAGCATGTACTTTAAAAAAGAAGAAAGTAAAATATGAAGATAAGAGGAATAATCTGAGGCTCTCCCACATTCTCATTCAAATTTTTCTATTTAGGTTTCACTATATTTCCTTTTTTAACCTTCTCCTGCAGGTCTTTATATATAGGACAAAAAAAATCCACTTCTGTCATTTAAAGCATGATGAAAGTACCAAAGAAAAATCTATTTTCAGCTGTTTCTCGTTAGAGCACTTTTTTGCCACTGTGATGAAAGTCGATGCAAAGAAAGAAAGACGAGTCACTGATGAAGATGAAGAAGCATTTCTGATCAGCCATCTGTTCAACCAATTAAACCCCTTGCAAATAAAGTTTTGTATACGTATATAGTTAGCCCATAAAGATATACATATCTATGTGTACACTAGCATACAAACACATACGTATAAATACCACGCAAAGTCTACTTCGCATATCCTAAATGCTGCTTACACGCTGAGCATAGCTAATTAAATGCACAGATAGAGAAACACTGCAAATGTGAAATAGAATTTGGCCCCACTAGAGAACAAAGCCTTCTCTATTAGCATCCTTTTCTCTTAATGGTCCTTCTGCAGTAAAAATAAAGTCCAAACACTATAATTTCACTCCCAGAAAAGTTACAAATACTGTAGGTATCTTTAGAAACAGCTGCAAAAGTGGATTCACTTCTGACAAGATTGGTGTTAATTACCAGTAAGGACTTCAGTATAATACTATTTAAATCATTTTAAATTATCCCTCTCAAAAATTAATTTTTCATCAAAGATTACACAAAAAAATCATGATATCATCTCTGCAGCTGCGATTTAGTAATAATTTCATCTATTATTACCAATGTCAGTTAGATAAAAGAAAAATGGCATCCTACTGTGCTGATTCCAGCATAGGCCATATATAGAAATTTTTAACTATCACTTATAATCGCCTTGATGAGCTTAAACCTCCTCTCAATTAACACCCTAAATGACACTGAGACATCTTAATGGAGGATGTAAGTAAAGGAAAAAGACTTTAATCAAAGAATAAAAAGAGAAGTGCCAAGCAAAAGGAGGAAGTCTGGTGCACCTCAGTGTCCAATCACACCAGGGTCCTTTATCTTTTCTTTAACTTCTTGTCATCTTTATATTGTGACTGTAACTTCACAGCAGCCATAAGAAGAAAAAAAAAAAAAAAAACCAAGTGTGCATACTCTTATCTGCAGTTCACAACCATATCTGAGAAAGACAGTGGGGTTATACATTGAGAAGGCAAGCACAGATTAAAAGAAAATGAAGAGAGTGAAAAATAAAATTATTATAAATTACAATAGGCTTTACTTCATTTAGCTTTCTACTTCAATAGTGGTTCAGAGCAAATCTTAAAGACTGGTATATAGTGATACACATACTATTCAATAAACCTTTAAAGGTCACGTTCTGATCCTAATATCCTGACCTGAATAAAAGTTCTACTTTCACAGACAAAAGACAGTTATACTTCTAAAGATAGCAGTTGCCAAACAACTATGTAAATATTTGTTTAAATGACACCTACAGTTGATATTATTATGAACATTCTCGTCTCTTTTAGCATACCTCAAGTCTCTCATTACAAGCCTTTAAAATTATACAAATACTGGGATGTTCTGATAGAATTCTTTGAATTTCAGGGAGGTTGAGAAATGAGTCTCTGTCTGCTATTCCCAAACTTGTGAACCCAACTTTCTAGTCATTAGAGTAACCACACAAGTGTGGCAATCTTCTGCTAGCCTTTGCAGACTTCTTGCTATACCTTTGTGCAAAACCACTGGGTAATGACTATAGCCAGAGAAATGCTGTTTTAGGCTACACATGGCTGGTGTGGTTTTATTCTGGTAGATGGCTCAGAGAAGTGTCATCACAAACACCTCTGAAGGATTTCAGGAGATACTGCAGGTGCTTGGGAACTGTAGCTAACAGGGCTGCTAGATTTTAAAGTATCTAAACAACCAATAGAAGTTCCTGTTCAGTGTGGCTATTTCCATGTCTATGACTCAAACTATATACATATATTGCTTCATGGCCTGATATTTTTTCGGTTAATTCACTCATAATGAGAAGCAAATTAATATCGCTGTGTGCATTAATAGTAAAAAAAAAAAAAATTAAAAAAAAAATCTAATTAAAATCAGTCATGGTATTTCATTTCTTTCAAGTGTTTGTTTGCCCGTTACAGCTTCACAAACTGTTAGCTACAAATTATACCAGTTAAGGATTCAGCTCATTTTGATTAACAAATAATTTGCAAATGGATTTTTCTTTTATTTGTCATAGGTATTTGTTGAATAGTTCACCCAACCATTTCAGCTTGTGGGTTGTTTGCTTCAGCTCTTCACTAGTTACTTCTATTCTGGTGCTAAGCACACAGTATTTATGACACAAAGTACTGTTAAAAGAGCCCCTCAGGTAAAGGTAAAAAATACTCCAAGCTCTGCTCCATGAGAGGCACAGAATCCACTAAATTCAGTCACTGCGGTTACAAAGAAATTGATCGGACCCAGGGAATTATTTCTTCTCATGTGCTGGATGATTTTAGATGCATGAATATTACATAGCAACTAATAATAAGCAATGGACTGTGTATTTTTAGGGCAAAATTTGCAGATGTGCAGTGATTTGTATTAATATCTGTTTAACTTTCAGCATTCACAAATATTACCCTGCCATGGGGCAGATGTCTGAATATTTCAAACTAAAGAACATTCTTTTTAATTTGAAAAACACAAAAAAGCAACCTTCCAACATTCATCCTACAAACTGGTTTTTGTTCAGATTTTTTTTACCTCCATTTGGACCTCTACCCAAACATATTTCTTTCTCCAATTAAAATTTAAGGAGGGTTGATTTTGTATACATAACACATAAGTTAGCAGCAAAGTAAAGCATGCAGTTTAAAAAATCCTCGCATATTCACTGATCTGAAGGTTGACAATCAACAGTTTACAGAATTAAAAAACCTGAAGCTAATAGCTTTACAAAAAGAAAATACCTTGCACAGAAAAGAAGCACCACTTTCTACAGCTGCTGTTCTAACAGAAACTATTGTATGATCCACTGCTGTAATTAATGGGACAATTAATTGATGCGAGATATTATTTTCAAAAATTAATATTGTTTATTGATTTTCAATATTCAGGAGTCTCCCCCCCACACCCACTAATAATAATGCAAGGGTCATGGAAATCATTACACAGATGATAACACAGGATCTAGAATGTTTAAGAAATAACTAGTGAAAACATTAACTCGACTGAACTGGAAGAGAAGGTTCCTACGGTCAATATGCCTCTTGCCCACTAGATGGACTTGGGAAGCTCCTTTCTGCTGATGGCAGAAGGCAATTAATGAATTACAAGAGGCTTTAAGTATTTACTCACAAATATTAATCTCCCGATTCCCCAGGACTAGCTACAGCTTCACAGTACCCAAACATTTGCAGGGAGTTCTGTCGATGCTTTGCCAGCCGCTAAGGCTTCTGATTCTTCCCAGGCTTCNCACTTTCAGGGAATTCTGTTACTGTCTTGACAGCTGCTGAGACTTTTGATTCTTCTCAGGCTTCACAGGCTTCTGGGGAAAGGAGGCAGTCAGTCTCTGACCTGGTCCTGACTTCTCTGTATGGTCTGTGTGTCCAGGACTTCCCCTCTTGGCAGGAGACTTTCAGATGTAGGCAGGATGTCGTGCAATGTGTGCTGGCTGTGCAGGTTTATCACATGTTAGAGTTTGTTCCTGGTAAACTCGAGGCAGGCAGTTTCCAGGCAGTTCAGGATGCACTGAGGCAGTACACTGCCAGAAGCAGAGAGCAATAGTGGCAGGCAACATCAGGCATGAATACAAGGGCAGAGCACATTGTGTTACCTGCTCATCTCTTTTTATCAATGCGGCCTGAGACTAATGAGCCTTTGGACACAGAATAGCCAATCAGAATGGCAGTTAGCCAAGCTTGACCATATTAGGTGAAGCCATAGGCTTGCTTTACCCAAATTTGGGAAAAACATAGGCTTTGCACAATGCAGGTACACGCTAAGTGTGTGTATATGATGTTTACCACAGGATGCAAAACAAGCCTGGGCAAGCTGGAGTCCTTAGACTCTGTGGCTCCAGGTTTGTCCTCTTTCCTGTGGTTGCTTGTCCCCATAGCAGAAGGAGGGAGAGCAGAAAACCATGTCTGGGCAAGCCAGGACATGTATAATATAATATTTTGGCCTCTTCGGGCCTAGCTCAACAACTGTAAGCACACCGTCTTAAAGACTATGTCCTTTTTTCCTGTGTGATCAAGGAAACACTTATTTTCCTATCCAGCAGAAGAGCTCTAACTGCATTGCTTTTAACCTGGTTGCCATTTCACTGTTTTACCAGTATGATAATAATTGCTGTTGATTATAATCCTGAAAAAAGAAGCCTTTTCTGATCAAAATGGCTGTGGCAACAAGGACCCTAAGACAGACTTGGTAATTCTGATATCGAAAGGAAGTGCTTTTCCTAGGATTGGGATTGAGCTACCTCAGCAAGAGACTCTCATACGTTGCATCTTTACAGAGGGATGTGAGAGTGCCAGTCAAGCCACACTGAGAAATATTTTCATGTGCAGACAAGCCCAAGAGCACTGATATTCAGGATCAGCTGACAAATGGACACTTCACTGTGAATGGACATTCTTACATTGGTTTAGAATTTTGTGACCCAGGTTTAAGCCAACATTATGTACCTTTACAAGACAATTAAATCAATCTAATGCTGACAACAAAATGTTTTCACTCATATCTCTTGCTCTCAGATTTACACCTCCACTAGAGATGCTGGTGTTCACCTGATCTCTATGCTAACCAATTTAGTTCACTAAACTGGCATAACAGGGTGTGCTGTTATTTACTGTGTTCATTTTCTGCCTGTGTAGTGAACTGAAATAGCTTACTAGGGTATCAAACAAGCTCCAAAGATAGCATAAGGAAGAAAGAGGAAGTTACTTTTTTTCCTCTCAGTATCATCAGGGATTTAGGATGGTCCTCAGGGAAAACTAACTTCTTAAACAGTGTTATGTCACTGTGCTTGGAGTTATCACTTTGACCATGTCAGAGCTATCATTCTGAGCAAATGCAGGGATCTCTGGTAAGAAAAAGAGACAAGACTTGAACAAAACCAGCTGGGGTTTTTTCACAGTGGAATAAATTACACAGAGGAATGGATTGGCCTGGCAGTTGAGTTTTGCTGGCATTGCTATGCTGATTGAGATTGCGAAAAAGAAAAACAAAATAAAAAACAAAGAGCAAGAAAACAAAAGTTTCCTCTCCTAACCAGTGCTGCTGTGGCAGCAGCTCTCCAGATGTGTACGCCATTTGATCTACAAAAAAAAGTACTTTTGCCCTATACTTCTCCTGCTCAGTAAGTTTTATCAGTTTATCAGCTTTTTGTGTCAGTGTAAACTTAGCCTCCAGTAGAAGTGTCTGACAATCTAGTTATATCACAAGCCTTTTCTAGCTAGGATATGGTCATAACAGGAACCTTTCAGCTTTTGATTATGAAGAAAGCAGATACATCAGTGGATGCCCTGCCATGAAGCTACACAGCTGCTATGAGGGTGATATTTTTGCTCCTTCAGTCACCACCTTTTCAAACAAAAAAGAAATTCTGCATGTGCTGTGAATAACAGTAAAAAAAAAAAAGAAACAAAACATAAAGAAAAATATCTATTCAAAATTACTATGCTGCATTTTTGTCCTTGTATTTCTTTTCCAACAATAAAGGAGTTTACTCTAAAATCTCCAACATTCTGCAATTGCTTGAAAGCCAGGACAGCTCTCAAACCAGGTCTAAATTATAAAGTGTTGTTGACAAAGCTGTTTCAGTCACAAGCATGAAAAAAATCACACCCTTAATTGATATGGATACGCCAGCAACACCCTCTGTATAGATGCAAGAATCCCTTTACTGGCATGTCTTATGTCACTCAAAAAGGTAGTTGAATTAAAAAGACTCCTTTTGCCAATATATTTTTCCTTTGGTACAATTCAGCCAACAAAGTTTGTAAATCATGGGCCAACAATTTCCAAATTTTCTGTGTTCAAGTCTTGCTTGAAAACCTTGGCAATGTGTGACACCTCCTGCATGTAACTCTTTAATCCCATCCTGCGTACCTCTTCTTGCTTCTGGTCTCTCTGTTACTTGTTCTGTGGCCACCTTGTCTCCCTTCTACCTCATGAGTCCCCTTTTCTGTTCCTCTCTTTCTGTCTAAAGTCACTGAGACTTAGACAGCTCGCATCTCCCAGCACTTCTGGTTGTGGCTGAACTTACTTGTTGAGAAACCTTGGTGTAAATTATTACAGAGCCCATCGAAATAAAAACAAGGAAAGACTTTCCGTGTTTTCATTTAATTTTATTATTCTCACCACAGACAGTCATGAAATCGCATAACAGTTGAGTTTGACAAGAGCCTCTGGAAACCATCCAGTTTCATTCCTTGATAAAGGAGGGTCAACTACAGTAGGTTTCTAAGGATCTTCTCCAGACAGGTTTGCAGTTTTCCCAAAGATGGAGACAATGAAGAACTCCATGTTGGAATCAGTATCATTTAAACCATTCCTCCATGAAAACATCTCATAGTCTGCACAGATTCCAGGAGGTTTTTCTCATTTAGTTACTATATCCTGTAACTGGCAGAGAAAAAAATGTGAATAGAGAACATGGAGGGGAAAAAAACCCGCATAATTTGGAGAGTTTAAGCTGATTAACTTCTCTTAGTTCCTCTGTCTTTCTACATAGTCTTGAGTACCTAGAGGACCATGTCCTCTGTTTCTTTGTATTAAGGTTGCTACATGGCCCCTAATATATTTGAATCTTCTGATACTTTCAGGGACATGAACAGCTCTAGCATCAAGGTCTCTGACATTTGCAGTCATATATTTCTGCTGAATAGACTGAGGTTATTCTTATGTTTTATATTAGATCAAAAAATATATACCAACTGCTTGGACATACAAAGTAATTGGTATGAAATAAACAGTTGTCTCTAGGTTGTACATATAACCTCCTGAAGATATATTTAACCCTCCTCCCACTTTTTTTCAACTTATTCTCAATGGGATACCTTGTAAGGCACACCCTAAGACATTTTAAAAAAAAAGCCCTGAAGGTTCAATCTTGCAGAACAGAATCCTCATGCACTATATGTTATGCTTGGATGGATCTATGGCTATCTGGATGGATGCAAGGATGAATGATAACACATTACTATATGAGCAAATGATTCCTTCACATGTACCATTCTGAAGGAAACTCTGGCCTTCTTCACTTACTCTGGAGGTAAATACAGTGCTTCACTGATGTCCATGGAGTGACACTAGTCCAAAAAAAAAAAAAAAAAAAAAAAGCCAAATTAAAATAAAAGTAAATTCTGCAATGCTAAGCATAAGGGAACAATATTGTGTTTTGCTTTCTAAAATTCTATTTGAAATTGTGCCTTTTATCTTAAAATTAGAGGGGTAGTAAATTTAATTTAACAGAAGCATCACCTTAATATTTATATGAGGAACTATTACCCATAATCTAGATAGAAATATTATTTGAGAAGGTAAGAAAAATGTTCCTGATTTCTTCTTAAAAATTAATTGAACTATGTGAAATCATTCTTCTGTCTCTCTTCTATTCATGCCACAATATTGTAGCAAACTTGTCACATATCTTTAATATATGTACATTAGAAAATGTGTGTATATATATATACGTGTGTGTATATATATATATATATATATATGCATATGCATACACACACACACTCTTCCTAAAAGAACAAAAACCTTTGCATATATGATGAAAGTTCTTGGGCTACTCCTGAAAATCATCTTCATCACAGGTGCGTTTGCATATATGATGAAAGTTCTTGGGCTACTCCTGAAAATCATCTTCATCACAGGTGAAACAGGTCAAGTACTTAACACATAAAAAATGATGGCTCTAAGCAAAGAAAAAAAAACTATATATATACACACAATTGAAATTTCAGGGATCTTACTTAGGGAGAGAGTATTCAACTAGTCAGAAGTTGATTAGATACCACTCAGCTGTGAGATTTTTAGTTTTGTAATTGTCTAGGAGCAAGTTATCATTTAATTCAGAAGGTTATACCTTGAAAAGAACATTCCACTCCCAACAAGGCAGGGACAACCATGCAAAGGAAATAATAATTCTTGGCTGAAATACTAACACCCCACAAGTTCAAGTTCTAGATTCTCCACCTCTCTTGCTCTTAGAGCTATTTCTTTCCTTGAAAGTTTTAATATAGACAGAAATATTGTAAGGCAAGACAAGAGATTATCTAGTGCAGAAGAATTAACCCTACGTCTGCAAAGTTCCTGAAAACATCATGAGTTTATGATGTAGACTTTGTCAGTAATTACTGACTGATAATAGAATTTTTGTGTTTTCAGAAGTTTTCCCTGTCTCTCATTTATTCAATTACAATAGGCCATTTTTCTTATTATAGTTATCATTAATTGTTGAGAACTGCAAAAATTAGCTGAACCAGGTTCAAAATTACTTAGGATGTTTTTTGGAACCTAAGTTTCAGTTCTGGTTTGTCCTTAAAGCCTTGTCATAGCAATCCCCAAAAGTCCTTAATTACCACCATAATAATTTGGCCTTTAAGTTTGCAAATACAAATCAATCTGCACCTACATAGTGAACAAAAAAAAAAAAGACAATTGTTAAGGCATGAAACAAGCTATGGTCTCAGTAATAGTGTCTCAGCAAGAGAGCTGCTAATGCACCACCAAAGAAGCACCACCAAAGAGACAGAATGCAAAACAAGCCTTAGGGCAGCTGTTTCCCCAGCAGCAGCACAGGCCTGCCATAGAGGTCCTAATCCAGAGCATGTTCATGTGTCCTTCATGCTTAATACTTCTTGAGAAAGATAGACACTTATTTAGCAGTTAGCAGATCAATGCAAACTGTGCCACCTCCCAATAATTTTAATGCTACATTATGATTGAATAAGACATCAGAAGAACTGCAAAGTATGAAATGACACTGCCCTATCATTAAGCTTTAATTAGTTAAGATATCATAGACTCTCTCTAAAGAAGATGCTCATATTTCTTAGAAATTCAGACACTGCTTTATAGAAACATGAATTAAGAAATAACTTATTTTATATATACAAGGTAAAGGCAAGAGAGGGGATAAGGATATGAAATCCCCCACAGGACTGTGCATGAGCTTTCTCTTCCAGGTATTGTTTGAAATATAAGTAATCCTTGAAGAAGAGCAACAAGTAACAGTTTAAATTCAATAGCGTGAGTACCATGAAATAATATACCCTATATGACACGAGTAGCATGTGTAACATGAAGGAGGAAAAGAAATCAGATCTCTTGTGTTTTACTATTTCCTGCCTCTTCTACTGATGCTCTGTGAGATCTTTACTGATGCACTTCACTCACTACCAAAATTGAAAATAAAATATGTTTGCCTTAAAGGTACTGGATGTTTTATGTTTTTAAATATTGATTTGTGGATTAAAAAGCCATAAAAGAAGCTGAATCTCAGCACTGAATACAGGAGAGTCTGAGGGAGGAAAAACTCAAAACTGTGAGCACTGACTTGCCTAGTTATGGACTGTCTCCTGCATCAGATTGGCAGTGATAACATTGCCCTGCTTCAGACCACAAGGTGTACTGTAAAACAGTATTACCAGAGAATCATATAATGGGTTGGGTTAGAAGGGGCCTCCAAAAGTCATCGAGTCCAACCCTGCTCTGGATCCTCAACTAAATCATGTTGCTCAGAGCCCCACTGAGCCTGAGCTTGCATATTTCCAGGGATCGGACCTCAACTACCTCCGTGGGCAAACTGTTCCAGTCTTCCACCACCCTCATCATAAAGAAATTGTTTCTAATATCCTGTTTAAATCTACTCTAATTTAAAACCATTGGACTTCATCCTATCACTACAGGTCTTTGGAAACAGTCTCTCTCCAGTCTTTTTGTAGGCTCCCTTCAAGTACTGGAAGGTCTCCCAAGTGTCTTCTTTCTCCAGGCTGAACAACCCCAGCTCCCTCAGCTGGACATAGANTTACACAGTTGTTTAGGAAAAAAACAGGGGGGTGGGGGGGTGGGTGGAAATAAAGAGTTAAATATTGCATTTGAAAAGGAGCAGAGTTCTGGGCATATACTATGCTCAACAATTTAAAATTACTAGAGCACTTCAGCCTTTTTTTTTTTTTTTTAACACACACTTCTTTTTGGAAACAAATCAAAAAGCATTCTATCATTGCAGGCAAAATCATGAATTATTTAAAAATTGAACCCTATGTAAAACAAAAGCNTCTCACCCATATCTCTCCTGTACAGAGAGGAGGATGTTGTAGGGTACTGTGTCAAAGGCTTTGCAAAGGCTCAGATAGATGACATCTGTTAATATTCCATTGTCCACTGATGTAGTTACACCATCACAGAAAGCTACTAAGTTGGTCAGACAGGACTTGCCCTTGGCAAAGCCGTGTTGTCTGTCTCAAGTTAACTCCCTGTTCTCCCTGAATTCCAGTATAGCTTCCAGGAGGATTTCTTCCACGATCTTCCATGGCAAAGACAATATTTGCCATAATATTATGGAATGTAGTGTTAATTCATTCTTACAGCAAAATTTTGTATTAAGTTTCAATATTGGAATTGGAAAGCTATGGGTATGGAGAATAGAACAATTTCACATGAACAGCAGTTTATCCTAAGTATAGTCACTTGAGTTAAAAAATGAATGAGTTTTCAGGCACATGGTGAACAGTTAAAAAAGACTGAAGTACTCTTCAGATTATTGAAACAATCTACAAAACCTTAATCAGTCTACAGTGCCCATGCCCAGAGCATCCTATTCACTTACAAAATGGTCTTGGAAAAAAAAAGGGGGGTAGGGGGGTGGGTGGAAATAAAGAGTTAAATATTGCATTTGAAAAGGAGCAGAGTTCTGGGCATATACTATGCTCAACAATTTAAAATTACTAGAGCACTTCAGCCTTTTTTTTTTTTTTTTAACACACACTTCTTTTTGGAAACAAATCAAAAAGCATTCTATCATTGCAGGCAAAATCATGAATTATTTAAAAATTGAACCCTATGTAAAACAAAAGCAGAAGAATAATTAAAATTATAACACTAATCCCCTCCTGCCCTGAAACATAGTGAATGTGAAAGAGAGATGGAGAAAAAAAGTAGGGGGGGGANCAAAGCCGTGTTGTCTGTCTCAAGTTAACTCCCTGTTCTCCCTGAATTCCAGTATAGCTTCCAGGAGGATTTCTTCCACGATCTTCCATGGCAAAGACAATATTTGCCATAATATTATGGAATGTAGTGTTAATTCATTCTTACAGCAAAATTTTGTATTAAGTTTCAATATTGGAATTGGAAAGCTATGGGTATGGAGAATAGAACAATTTCACATGAACAGCAGTTTATCCTAAGTATAGTCACTTGAGTTAAAAAATGAATGAGTTTTCAGGCACATGGTGAACAGTTAAAAAAGACTGAAGTACTCTTCAGATTATTGAAACAATCTACAAAACCTTAATCAGTCTACAGTGCCCATGCCCAGAGCATCCTATTCACTTACAAAATGGTCTTGGAAAAAAAAAGGGGGGTAGGGGGGTGGGTGGAAATAAAGAGTTAAATATTGCATTTGAAAAGGAGCAGAGTTCTGGGCATATACTATGCTCAACAATTTAAAATTACTAGAGCACTTCAGCCTTTTTTTTTTTTTTTTAACACACACTTCTTTTTGGAAACAAATCAAAAAGCATTCTATCATTGCAGGCAAAATCATGAATTATTTAAAAATTGAACCCTATGTAAAACAAAAGCAGAAGAATAATTAAAATTATAACACTAATCCCCTCCTGCCCTGAAACATAGTGAATGTGAAAGAGAGATGGAGAAAAAAAGTAGGGGGGGGAAAAAAAAAAGTCATCGCTTATTCAAAGGATTAAAAAGAATTTTAGGGACATCTCTGATCTGGTTTGTATGTTTTGCAAAGATCCACAAATCAATATGCTGATGAAGAGGTAGGATGATCTTAGGAATAGACCATGGTGACCCTATCTCCTTACCTTTGGCTGCATGAACTTCCTTTGCAGCACAGAAAGTGCCTTTCCTCCTTCTTAGTTATATCTGAGTACCTGCTTCCTTAAAACTTTCACTTGCCTCAGATTGTTTAACAACATTTTTGTATGGATTTTTCTTTTTTGTTGAGAGACGTCTTGCACAGGCCAATTCTTAAGATTTTATTGTGAGTTATTCGGGGTTAAAGCTCCAGATTTTCAATGTGCAGGACTCGGGGGAATTTCAGCTTTCATTCAAAATGAGAGTGTGTTTCCTAGCCTTTATAGTTAATGATAAAATCTTGGAAATGTGTCCACAGGAAACTACAGACTCCAAATCCCAACAGGTAAATAGGAAGATCTCCTTCTCCATGCAAATTAAATTATTTTTAAAGCTGAGTATTTAGAAATCATCTTTGCAACTATGGAACATTTGGGTCTGGCAATCTCCTTTTGCTTTGACTCCCTCCTGGTATGCAACATTTCGTTGTGAGCTAAGTTTAAGTCAAAAGCCAGGAGATGGTCCATGGTTTGACCTACATGATGCTGTAGGCAGTGAGATGAGCCTGAAGCTGACAGTTCAGCCTTCCTGAGTGTTGAGCAGAGGTGTTGGCCCTTCCAGGGTGGCTGTTGTAGGCAAACAAGCAGGCTGTCAGCCCACTGCCACTCCAGGAGAAATCCAAGGAGGGTTTATATCTGTGGAACTGAGGAATAACGTGAGCCCCACTCTGAGGAAAGGAGGAAATTCAGCTGCACTGCCAACAAAACTAGGGCTGTCTTCCAGCATTCAGAAAGACACATACTTTTGTGTTCTTGCCACATGGTTTTACTGTGCAGCAGCACATGTGTTGTGGCTGCGCAATGCTGAGTGAAAAGAGCACCCAAATCAAGAAATGTTGTGGGTAGTGAGGTGCCACTGGGTGGATGATGGTACCAGAGTTTGAGGGGGACAGCTAAAAACAGTCATCCTCTGCCTGCCAAATAAAATGTTTATACCTGATTACCTTTGTATAAGAGCAGGAGACCCATTACCAGAACTGGTCAGAGGCACTTGGGAAACTCTAGTCTTTATTTTCTTTCCCTGATTTTGTTATTGTCAGTATGTGTCTTGGTGTTGCTGTTTGCAGCACCAAAGCCTTAATGGAGATCAGGTCTCATCGAACTAGGCAACAAAACCATAGGAGATAATTGTAAAGAGCTTACATTGAAATCTGACAAGAGGAGCAAAGGCTAGAAGGAATGAAACATTATTATTCCAGTCTCAGGACTCCAAAGCCTCACACCAGTGTCTTAACTATAAAAAAATATTCCTCCTTCTATGACTTTACTCAACAGGGGAACAACCATTGAAAAATCAGACTTGTTTTCCCACTGGTCACCTGAAAACAATCCACAGCATAATTTCCTGCATACATCTGTGCTTAAGAGGAAGAATTCTGTCAAGGGGGTTGATCCTGACAAACACATCTATGGTTCATGAATCGCCTTGGAAAACAAGGGGACAATTTAGGTAGAGTCAGTTATGAATGCAAAAAGAGGTTTTCCTGGCCATACCCATAGCCAGTATTTGCTCAGCAGAGAAACAAGTGACACAAGACAATCTGCATGCAGCCAAAGGCTGATGGAAAGCTTGTTTGTGCTCAGTACACTAGAGAAGTTCAGGAACAGTTACGTAAAGATTAGCCCTGTAACGCTGCCAAAAACTTTGTGTTATTATGTGCTGTGTTTGTGCCAGGCAGCCCCACATGTCAAAGCTGCCTCATAGGGCAGTTTTAACATGCAGACTTGCATTTTCAGAGCACTCAAAAGAGTAAAAAAGCCACAGAGGAACTGACTCTGACCTCATTCATGTGGCTGCCGCCACTGATTTCTGTCTGCTTGTACCTGCCTGAGTGCAACCAGTGTAGTCAGAACGGCACATCCAAAACATTTTGAAGATGGCTGTCCTCACCTCCCCTTCTTTGCCTGAACCATCATGTTCCTATAGAAAATCCCAGCTGCATGAATATAAAAAAAAAAAAAGGCAACTCAATCACGTGGGAGCATACAAATTTAATGTCAGCTACATAGGAGGACTGTCTAAATAACACAACGACTGGAGTTATGCAGTTTATAAGTCCAGGGAGTAGGCAACACACAGTATTTTCTTTTCACTCTTGCTCTGTTTTCTTCACAAAAAGTTCATTAAACAATGATTCTTTCCCCTTTAAAAATGTATGAATAAATGATGTGTTCATGAAGATGAGAAAGAGAAAAGCATTGACTGTGGCCAGACACAGTGCAGTCTGACACTCTGCAACCTTTGTGTCTCGAGCCTTCGTCCCCTAATGTACCTTAAGCCTGACCTAAAACACTACTCCCCATAATGCCCACGACTTGTCAATAATCTGAATAAGTGTTACATGTGTGGGATCTACCTTTTCTGCAAGGTGTGGATGTGGATCCCAAGACCCAGAGGAAAATAAGGCTTCATCAGTCCATTTTTTGATATGCATTATCTCAGTCATGAGGATGTCACAGCCACAAAAGTAAATAAGTCTGTCTGTAAACATAAATACAGACTTTATCTAAACTTGTACCAAAAGTGGTACCATTGTCTTTCAAGGCCTGGACATAACTACATCCATATAGCCTTCCTGATGAGAAAGGGGCAATAAATAAGTGACAGTAATGACAAGCCTTTATATAGCTATTTTTATGGGCAGGTTTCCAGTACTTTACAAAGCAGAAAATAACCCTTCATTTCCCACTCATATTCTATCTGTGTCCATAGAATCATTCTCTCTTTTCTTTTCTTTATTTTTTTAAATTTTCAAATATATTTTCACATTTATTTCTTTATCAAGCCACCTTTTTATTTTCCATTCTCTTTATTCTCACTTATCTTCAGTTTCAGACTCTTTCCAGTCTAAGTATCTCTCCATTTTTTTTCTAAAGTCCTACTTCTTTTTATTAATTTGTACTTATGCATCTCCTCCTCCTCCTTGCCTGTCTCCTTGCCCTTTCCCCTACATCTCTTCATCTGTTGCTTTCTCTCTTTATCCCCCGTGATGATGATTCTTTTTCTTCCCAGCTCTGTTTTCAAAGTCGTTTTCTCACATCCTGTTCCTTACTGTGATCATTTCACACACCTCATTCATTTTGTCTTCCTGTGTTGTTTATTACTATTACTACTATTACTATTATCTATGTAACTTACTGCAATGTTGTCTGTGGATCTAATCTTGACTACCCTTTCACCATCACCACCACTGTCACCCTTCTCTGGGGTCTTCTTAAACAGTTAGGGACATGCCCTGTCTCAAACTTCTCCTCTTTTCCGGTTCTTATTTTTAAATTTGAGGGTAGGAACTGGCAATGGAAATGTTCTTGCAGTGCACTGGGAGAATAAGTTTGGCTCACACCACTGCATGATCTTCAGGAAGAATGTGGACTTACATATTGCAGAGTACCTGCCAGTAATTTCAAATGGGACAGATTCCTCCAGCAGCGCCAGCTCTTTCATAATCAGGTTGGCAGAGACAAAACAAGCAGATTCCAGACTGTCTTTATTGACTGGATATTTGTAACCAGCACTACTCTTCTCTAGGACTGCCCTCATGATAAAGACGGTAAGTGAAGATATATGGGATTGCCTGGTATAGCAGACTCCATTACAGTAAGGATAATACTCATTGGAACAGAAGACAAAATGACTCAGAGCCCTTCATAGCTTTAAAGTGGGGTATTTTCCTAAGTACTTTTAAAAAGATAAGTCTGATAATAATTAGGTTTTAAAAAGCCTACCTCACTATAGATCTTTTTGGACTGCAGTGGGAGTATTTTAAGGTACAATTCTGTGGAAACCCTCAGCTTGCTTCCACTCGCCTTGAGTTAAATAGTGTTTCCAGACAGAAAATTTAGGCCTTAGAAGGCTGAATCTTTTGTGGATTTTTGAAACTGAGCCTCAGAGCTTTACTCTATGGGAGTGGTATCCAGGACCTCAACAGAAGAGGCAGCACCTGCTTCTTTATAGTTAGATAATACTTAGATGATGATTAGTTGTACCGCTACCAAAGGAACCCCAGGCAAGTGGACTATGCTGAACTTCCCTTACTTTGACAGACTGCATTGTGTGTCATACCTAAGAGAGGTCTTCAATCCAGGGGGCTGTGAAAACCAGAACAACAAAACGAAAAAAGGGGGAGGGTTGGAGTGACACAAGTTGAAAAAATGGCTACAGGAACACTAAAACAAGATGGAAAGGGACAGGGAAGGTGTAGAGAGCAGAAAGGAATTGAGAGTGGTAAAGTTGTTTTTAAAAAGTGTTACTTATGGAAAAAAGATCCGAAATCTATCTCTGCAGTTACTGGTTGTTTGCTTTTTTTTTTATTTTCCCCTCTTAATTTTTCCTTTCAAGTACTCTTTTTCAAGAAAAATGGGTCATAGCCCACTGATGTATGCATGTTAGGTCTTTGGCCACAAACATGGTTATGATGTGGTCAGAATATTTTAGAGAGAATAGCTAATACACTGACATAAATTACACCAATTACTACGTTTTCAGTCATCAGTACCTCTCCCGGGCTTGTTCCGCCTCAGATGCATGTTATATTAACTTGGCTAATTCCAGACACTTCCATTCTATTTTTATTAACAAATGATGGATATTTAAACTATTTCCACACAAATACCTGAGGATAAACAGAGACTTCAGCCCAATCTATGCTGTCTGGCCAGTAACAAAGAAAGTTTTTCTGATTTCACAGTCTTCTTTCCAGGGCTGTGTTGTGTACATGAGTTTTAGTCGGTGTGTTGGTTTGAGGCTAACTGAAATACTATTAAATCCTTAGCTGCAAGAAGGAAAAAAAAAACCAAACCAAAACCAAAACAGTAACCTATATCACTCATTCTTCTGCTGAGAAACGCAACTAGTCAAAATATAGATAAGACACTCACTTCTCACGCACTTATCAGTTCTCAGTAGTTGTTCTTCTCCTTCACTCTGGCGGTCTGTGGTTGCTCCTGCCGTAACTCTAATCTGACCTAACCCTTTATTTCCTCTAACCTCCTTGTCGTCTTTTTGACATCTCACCTCAGATCTCTCCAGATTTATCATGTGAGATATATGGGGATTGATCTGGTTATTTCTGAAGGGAGGGAAAGAAAGGGGAAGGAGAGGGGAGGTTTTGGTCAGGACTCTCCTGGCAATCATTGTTTTGGACAGATTTTGTGTTTTTATGTGCTAATTCTGACTTACATATAATTGTATATTGTGTATATATATGCTTGTAAATTGTGCTAAGCTGTAAATTCCTTAACTTCCAGATGGATGAGTCTAGTTTGGGTGATTTTCATAGAGTATGGGGGACAGATAACTCCCAAACAATCACATTTTATTTTTGGCGCTTCAATGTGGGGCTAATTCAATTTGACTGATTGCTAATTAAGTCTGGAAGGCAAGATGAAGCTGTTTTACATTTTATTTTCTATTTGTTATCCATTAGGGGCGTGGGTTTTCTATCATTGGTTGACAGCAAAAATTGGTTCATTGATTTTTGATATGATATGGAGAAAGCTTAAAGGAATGTTTTAGGATTTTGGAGAGTATCTTCTCAGCTGAATTGGCTTTAATATCACTGAAACTATTATCAAATCTGCTTTTAATAACTCAGAAAATATTATAACTCCTTTTTCTCCTTCTACAGCTTTAA
>WBNM01035113.1:2049-16105 GCA_013399055.1 Ramphastos sulfuratus
TTTTTTTTTTTCTCCTAATGTCCAGTCTAAACCTATGCAGTCACAACTTGAGGCCATTTGCTCTCATTTTGTCCCTAATTACCTGTGAGAAGAGACCAATACCATCTTCTTCACAATGTCCTTTCAGGTAGCTGCAGACAGCAATGAGGTCTACCCTCAGCCTCCTCTTTTTCAGTGTAACCATCTCCCTCAGTTGCTCCTCAAAAGATGTATTCTCCAGGCCCTTCCCCAGCCTCATTTCCCTCCTCTGCACTTGTGCCAGCACCTCAACATCTCTCCTGAAATGAGGTGCCCAAAACTGAACACAATACTCAAGGTCTGGCCTCACCAGAGCCAAGTACATAGGGACAATCACCTCTGTATTCCTGCTGAATCACTTGGTGGTTCTTCCTGTATATCAATTTGCTCTCAACTTCAGAAGATAATGGATGTAGGATGTTAGGGTTGGGTAGCATGGAGGCTGCAGAGGTAATCTCTGGTAGAGAACACGTGGGGCTTGTGATGGTTTGGGAGTTACCTGCTGCACACACACAATGAAATCACCCAGACTGGACTCAGCTGCCTGGAAATTAAGGGATGAAGCTATATTTGCAGCTTAGCGCAATATACTGTTACCTACAACTTAAAAGAAATACAGAAACACAAAAATTCCCTCCAAAATAATCAGACTGCCAGGAGGCTCCCAATCCAAACCTTCCCCCCTTTTTCCCCTCCCTTCAGAAATAACCAGATCAATCCCTGTATATCTCATGTGATAAATCTGGAGAGATCTGAGGTGAGATGTCAAAAAGATGACAAGGAGGTTAGGGGAAATACAGAGTTAGGTCTGAAAGCCACCACAGCCTGCTAGAGTGAAGCAGCAGAACAACAACTGAGAAGTGTGTGAGAAGTGAGTGTCTTGTGTATATTTTGACTAGTTGAATTTCTCAGCACTAGAATGAGTGATATAGGTTACTGTTGTTTTTTGTTCTTCTCACAGCTAAGGATTTTAATTTCTCTCAGTAAAATATTCCAATTAGCCTCAAACCAGGACAGAGCTACCCTGTGTCACTTGGTGAGCTTCAAATGGGAGAAGTGAGCGAGCAGCTGGGTGGGAGTTTTTCTGCTAGCCAAGTGCAACCACCAACATTTAGGAATAAGCCTATGCAATTACTGCTATTGTTTCAAATACAGATGTAAAAGGTAAGGATTGAAAGCAGTGAGAGCAAAGGGGATACACAGCCTCTCTAATTCAAGCCAAAGCTTTCTCAATCATAAAATTTGGTAAATTCAAAAGGATAACGCCTGTGTATATTTAAATGAAGTTGCAAAAGAAACAAAATAGCTATTTTCTCCCTTTCAGGAATGATTATATAGCTCCCTCAAAGCTTTTAAAAAAAAATAAACATTTGACTGTGTTCTGACTTAATTGCATCAGCAGAATGCAGATTCTTGCTTAAATCAATTAATACTTTAAAAATAAGCTATATTTATTTTTAAAATAGGGAGGCTTTGCTTATTTGAAAAGCTTTGTGTTTAAAAAAAACAAATACTCCATTTTCAAACTCTAATAACTACTATTATAGTTGTATCTAGTTTTTCATGTTCCCAAGAAGCAACATTTGGAAAACATTTTCCCTTTTCACCAAATTCCTCTACTTCCCAATGCATCACTTGATTTATGAAATCAGTATCTCAATTATTCACTTAAAGCCTTGTTTCCAGAAGCAGACCTCCAAAGCAGCTGAAAGGACCTCTTATTTCTATTTGTTTGTATTGCTATTTCTAAATTTAATTCTTATAAACAATTCTTGTCCCTGCACATAGAAAGGAGCAACATCAGGTTCATCTCAGCTGTTAATACTTAATTTCCTGAGCTGTGTATGCAGACAGAGTCAGCTGCTGGTTTCACACAGCTCAATGGATGTAACATGGAAGCAATTCCTCTATTAGCATTACAGAGCACATGCAGTGCCAAGTGATGAGGAGGAGGTTGCTGGCTACGTATTTGCTCTCCTTCCTACTCCCCCCCCAAACTGCTGTATATAACCCTTCCAGAGGCTGGCTTGGTTTGGCTTTCCTCCAGTCTCTTCAGCACTAAAATACTACAGAATATACACAATCACAGAACTTTAGAGGTTGAAAGGGACCTCCAGAGGGCGAGCCCAGCCCCACCCTTGCCAAGGCAGGGTCACCTATGGTAGTTCCCACAGGACCACATCTAGGCAGGTTTGGAAAGTCTCCAGAGAAGGAGGCTCCACAACCTCTCTGGGCAGCCTGTTCCAGCGCTCTGTCACCCTCATTGTGAAGAAGTTTCTCCTCATATTGAGGTAAAACCTTCTATGTTCCATTTTGTACCTATTGCTCCTTGTCTTATTGCTGCTGACCACCAAAAACAGATTGGCCCCAGCCACTTGACCCATCTCAGACATTTATAGACATTGAGATCTATTCTCTGCCTTCTCTTCTCTAGATTAAACAGCCACAGGCTTCTCTGTCTCTCTCCATAGGTGAGATGCTCAAGTCCCCCAGTCATCCTTGTGCCTCCCTGTTGCACTCTTTCCAGTGTGGGATGTTTACAGCTGTGGACTGTGCATGATGGTCACTGCATCGAACTGAAGGAGAGGTTTTGTTTTAATCTGTTTTGTGTTAATATGTTTAGAATAATTGTACTTTTACTTGTCTAACTGATGTATGAAAGCCAGAAAAACAGGGACTAAACCTGTGTATGGAAGTCAGAATAATGGGAGCTAAATGAATGTATGGAAGCCAGGAAGTCTGAGGGACAGGATGATCATGTATCACGATGTGCTCCTAATTTGTGAATTGCAAGAGGAGAAGACATGAGTCTTGGGCTTTGTACTTAGAAGCTTGAGGCCTGTTTACTGTACAGGAAGAAAGAAGAAAGTTATCATACAACAATGTAATTAGATGAAGGTAAATCTATGGAATGCTTATTTAAGACAATCTATAGATAATAGGGAAACAGGGCAGGAACAGACTGGCTTGCTCCTGCAAATGTGAGCAGAACAGCAGGAAAAAGCAATGGAAACAGCAGACATGGAGATGAAAAATGCAAGAGGAAAACCTTCCCACACCCACTACCAAAAGACACTGTCACGTATGGATAAGAGGAGTCAACTGTAAACTAATAGGAAATAGCATGAATATGTAGTATCTAACTGTATATTAACTCTGCAGAACTTGTATGCAGGCACACACATTAGGGGAAATATTCCCCCATGCATCCAGCACTGTTCATAAATTATTAAAGAATACCAACTTGATCTTGACTGTTGAGTTTATTTCTCTGTATCAGAAAAAAAAAATAGAATAAGGTCTTGGATTTGGCACTTCTCTGACCAACAGGTAACACAAAAATGAATGTGCCTCAAATGAATGAAACACCAAAATGAATGTGCACACACTTGCTGTGTGCAGTTCTGGAGCCCCCAGCACAGGAAGGATATGGAACTGTTGCAGCAGGTCCAGAGGAGGGCCATGAAGATGCTCAGAGGGCTGCAGCAGCTCTCCTATGAGGACAGGCTGAGAGAGTTGGGGCTCTTCAGCCTGGAGAAGAGAAGGCTTCCAGGAGACCTTAGAGAAGCCTTCCAGTATCTGAAGGGGGCTACAGGAAGGCTGGGGAGGGACTATTTACAAGGTCTTGCAATGACAGGACAAGGGGCAATGGGTTTAAACTGGCAGAGGGAAGATTTAAACTGGATGTCAGGAGGAAGTTCTTTCCAGTGAGGGTGGTGAGACACTGGAACAGGTTGCCCAAGGAGGTTGTGGCTGCTCCCTCCCTGGAGGTGTTCAAGGCCAGGTTGGACGAGACACTGAGTAACCTGTACTAGTGGGAGGTGTCCCTGCCTATGGCAGGGGGTTGGAACTAGATGATCCTTGAGGTCCCTTCCAACCTTACCATTCTATGATTTTTCAGCAGAAATTTCATCTTGGGCATGAGATTCCAATTCTACCCAAAATGTTGTGGAAAACAGCATGCATACATGTGAGGGGAAACCCACTATTAAACCTTTGTAATGCAAATGTGTTTTGACAAAAATTGCAGTGCAGTTCTAGTTTTGCCTCTATAGTGAAGAATGGAAATTTGGCTTTTGTCTTTAAAAATCTGTAGTCAAACATAACCTCTCCTACTGATTTTTTTATTTCCTGTCTCGTACTACATTAACAGGATATTTCCTCCACAAGATATTCCCTCTATGTAAAAATCTTTATTTCTTTAAGAAAAACTATTTTGTATTAAAACAATTGCTTGAAAATATTAAAGACTGGCAATGAAATAAAACCCAGGTGAGAGAGTGGTTACTCCTTGTTTATGCAATGACAAAGCTTGATGCCACTTTACGAGTTCAAGATAATTTCTCACACAAATAATACAGCAAATCTTCTATTTTTCTTTCATTATAATCACTTCAAGCACAAGATAAGTGACTCTGTCAAGTCACATTTGTTTTGATCAGCTGGTATTTTAGGAGATCTCTTGATCCTGATCATTCTTTTGCAGGTAATAATCTTTTTTAATTTGCACCTCACTGCTTTCATATTTGATGGCCTCTCACTGCTCAGTAAAAGGTAAATCGATTCTACCACCTTGCTCCAATGGTGACAGTTTATCCTTGTTCTACACACAAGTATTTTGTCTCTGTTTTATACATCATGGGAGCACTTGCATGGCCCTAACTTAGCTTGTGCAACCTGGATGAAAATTTAAAACATCAGGAAGAGACCTTTCAGCAGAAACTGGAGTGATGTAGGACTGCTCATAGTTACCTTGCAGAACCAGATCGAGCAGCCTCCTCATGGGACACTGGCAGCAGCTGGCACCCAGCTAGCAGGGATGGCAGGCAGGGACCCATAACCAAGTATGCTTGGGAGGTGGTTGGTGGGGAACAGAGAGCAGGATCACCCATCTCTTCAAGAGCTAGCATCTGCAAGCCAAGGAAGCCACCTGGTCTGTAGGGTGGGGGTGCTGGCAGCCCACACTGCCATGATGGAGAGAGGTGTGGGGGTGGGGGTTAGAACTTTTTTGGTGTTCATTTCTAAGATTACTTTGGAATTTGAAATGTTTATTAATAGCTTGGAAGTACCCTGCATTGTCATTAATCTGTTGTATTGCTGATACTGCACCTGGATATATGACTCACTGGTTGTTGGTTAATTAAATGCTATTGATAAATCAATAAATACTTTGATTATGATTCTATTTCAACTGCATGAACTGAGCAGTGTTTTCCTGAAACAGCTGGTTCTTCCTTTCTGTTTTAAATAACCAAGGAAATGTTGATGGTAACTCTTGATAAGCAGAATATTGGTACTTAATCTGGTGTATAAAATTTGAAAAGGTCTCCCATTCGTTAGGAAGACCTCATGATTTTTGTTTTAACAATACTGGAACTAGTGTAGCATTAGCATCTTTACCAAAGGCCAGAAGTATAAGGATCTAATTAGAACAGTGATTTTACAATAAATTGTGAAATATTATAATCCTATTTATAATCCCACACCAACTTCTAATCAGTGAATGATCCCCAAAGCCAGTAATTTACAATAAATCCACATTATCAAAGGGATGTATTGCAAGTCAACAATGTTTGTGCTTTGAGATTTCTGCACCATTTGGCTTTCAAATCAACACTCTGCACCCCAAGACTGGCTGTCAATGGCTCTGTGTCCCAGTGGAGGCCAGTGACAAGTGCAGTCCCTCAGAGATCAGTCCTGAGACCAGACTAGTTTAACATCTTTGTCAGTGACATGGACAGGGGCATTAAGTGCACCCTCAGCAAGTTTGCTGATGACACCAAGCTGTGTGGTGTGGCTGACACAATGGAGGGAAGGGATCCTTTCAGAGGGACCTGGACAGGCTGGAGAGGTGGGCCCAAGCCAGTCTCATGAAGTTCAAGACAAAGTGCAAGGTCCTGCATCTGGGTTGAGGCAATCCCAACCACCAATATAGGCTGGGCAGTGACAGGCTTAAGAGTAGCCCTGAGGAGAGAGACTTGGGGGTGCTGGTGGATAAGAAGGTCAGTATGAGCCAGCAGTGTGCTCTTACAGCCCAGAAAGCCAACCAGAGCCTGGGTTACAGGAAGAGAATTGTGGCCAGCAGGTTGAGGGAAGTGATCCTCCCCCTCTACTCCACACTGGTGAGACTCCACCTGGAGTCCAGTTCTGGAGCCCCTATTACAAGAAGGATATGGATATGCTGGAGTGTGTTCAGAGAAGAGCCACGAGGATGATCAGAGGGCTGGAGCTCCTCTCCTATCACAACAGACTGAGGGAGTTGGGGCTGTTCAGTCTGGAGAGGAGAAGGCTCAGAGGTGATCTTATTGTGGCCTTTCAGTATCTTAAGGGGGCCTACGAGAAAGCTGATGAGAGACTTTGTAGGATGCCAGGTAGTGATAGGACTAGGGAGAATGGAGCAAAGATAGAAATGAGTGGGTTCAGACTGGATGTTAGGAAGAAGTTCTTCACCATGAGGGTGGTGAGACCCTGGAACGGGTTGCCCAGGGAGGTGGTGGAAGCTCCATCCTTGGAGGTGTTTAAGGCCAGGCTGGATGAGACTCTAGGCAGCCTGATCTAGTGTGAGGTGTCCCTGCCCATGGCAGGGGGGTTGGAACTTGATGATCCTTGTGGTCCCTTCCAACCCTGACTGATTCTGTGATTATGCATAGACTGTCATGGCAACTTCCTCAGCCTTCTGAGTGATGGAAGTGGTCAATTGTTATCATCCTCTTTACACAAGCAGCCAGGGATGATATAGAATGTGCATAGACACCCTGGATATAGTTTGGAATTATACTGTGAAGAGAATTGGTTCTATTAATTTAGCAGCTAGGCAAAATCAATTAATTATTTAGGTAGATTAGACACTTGTTTATCATTTTTTTCAATTAAAAAAGTTCAGTCTGTTTCAATATTAAGTGTAAATGAAGAACTATATGTTCATAAAACCTGAGAGGAAAATCAGTATCTCACTTTAGAATGTACTATTAGACATAAATGTTATGTTTGAAACTTGAATTAAAATCTCCTCTCTGTCTAATTTAGACAAAATGATTCTGCTAAAGTGATTTTGGTTAAATATTCTTCATATAAAGTTATTCAATGTAACTTCTTAAATATTCATTGGACCAGAAAAAAGAGTGTGATTCATACACTGGTATTTAGGAGACTCACCTAAGGGGTAGAAACCCAAGTTGAAACTTGTGCTGGTCATGGTTCTTCACCTCTGATGAAGAGATTAGAGGTGTAGATATGTTTGTGGATATTACCTACACTATGCTGACAGTATAGCTGCAAAACATTGTTCCTACACAGTTTACAGAGCCTCCATTGTGATGTTGATACACGATTTAATTCACTTCTCTTGAAGGCATCATTATAGTTGATACATCATTTGGAACTATTAATGCAGTCATATTGTACTGTGAATAAAATAGTTTTATTCTCCAAACCTACAATATGTATAATCATAGAATGGGTTGGAAGGGACATCTAAAAGTCATCTAGTCCAACCCCCTCTGCAGTAACCAGGGACATTCTCAACTATAGAATCATAGACTTGTCAGGGCTGGAAAGGACCTCAAGGGCCTTGAATAACCTGTGCTAGTGGGAGGTGTCCCTGCCTATGGCAGGGGGTTGGAACTAGATGACCCTTGAGGTCCCTTCCAACCTTACCATTCTATGATTCTACGATCATCTAGCTCCAAACACCCCTGCCATGGGCAGGGACATCTCACACTAGATCGGGCTGCTCAGAGCCTCATCTAGCCCGGCCTTAAAGACCTCCAGGGATGGGGCTTCCACCAGACCTCCCTGGGCAACCTGTTCCAGTGTCCTGCCACCCTCATGGTGAAGAATTTCTTACTAACATCCAAAGCAAAACTAATGAAGGCTCTTAAGTTCATGAGGCACTGACTCCTTTCATAAACCCACCATTATCAGAAAAAAGGAAATAAAACTAAGGTGTTGGAAAGCTTACAGAAATTCTCCTTTATGCATTCTGTTATAGACTTGTTTAGGCAAATCTGCCACCATGTAAAGTCAGCAGGGTGCAAGCATATTAAAAGAACTACTCATAATGTCAAAAAATTTAGCCTAACTACATGTTTTTGGAAGATTGGGCCACAGAGAGTCAAGAGAAGATGGATAAGCATAGAATAGTTCTAAAACATGAAATTACATTATGCTGCTCCAGTATCATCTGCAGTAAAATGAAATTTTGGAGTCCAAAAGTATCCCATCAAACCTTATAAAAAGCTGAAGAAAAATGACTAGTGAGCTAGTCAAGGTCACAAAGGACATTTCCTTTGCCTGGTATTTCCTAATTGCACTGATACGATTCTGGGATAAGACATTAATTAATATACCTTAAGACACACACAAAAAAAGAAAGTCATAAATGAACAGCATAGGAAAATTGGAGACTGAAATAGAAAATTACTCAGATACATGGTAGATTAATTATACATTAAAGGCCACATCAAGGTTAAAAGCCACCTTACAGAGTACTGAAATTGTACCTATACAGATAGGAACACAGGGATACTGTTCTGACAAAACCACTTAATAGCCAAATAGATGAGAGTTCAATTCAATATGTGGAGCTGGTGAGATAAATATTGGAATATTGTAATAAAAAGCTGGGAAGAATTCAGAAGAGACTGAAAAGTGTATGTGTGGGTTTTGCAGACCTCACAGCAAGTTCAAGGCACGTTTGGACGTGGCACTTGGTGCCATGGTCTAGTCTCGAGGTTTGTGGTAATGGGTTGGACTTGATGATCTTTGAGGTCTCTTCCAACCTTGGTGATACTGTGATACTGTGAAAAGACAGCTTGCTCTTTTATCAAACAGATCCTCAAGAGTCCTCCTTAGTTGGGAGAAAAAAAATTTTAGAATAGTATATCAACACACAAGTGTCTCATGTCAGAAAGAACATCAGATCAACTCAAGCTAGAAATAAGCTTTTTTTTTTTTCCAATAGTAAACATGATTCACCATTAACATAACCAACAGCAGTAAATTTCTCACTTGTTGGGACACTGGAAACTATTTATTCCTTCATTTCCTGAAAGAATTTTTTTATTCTTTGTTTCAACAAGACAAAAAAAAAAAAAAAAAACTTCATTTTCAGAATAAACATTTTTCTTTATTTTCTATTCAATGTTTTCTAAAAACTTGTTTCAACTTCTTAAAATAAATAATCTAAATCATTCGCTAAAAATCTTACAATATTTTTTTTCCCTATATCCTTTTTTCAATTTCCTATGCAGATTTCTATCACTTGTTCAATTTTCTAGCAGGGTATTTTTCTGCCTAAGTTTAGTGCTGGAGGCATTAGTGTGAATTTGTCTGTTGACTCTAACCATGACACAGACATTTTGATATGGAATAGCTAGGTCATAGATTGCTGCAAACATAAAGTGCAGGTCTTCTCCATACCTAGAATTTGTCAGGCTCCTTTTCATAATACTCTCAAATGCTTATAAATCCTGAGGATGACACATCAAGTGGTATCATAAACAACTATGTTTTCTCCCTTCAGATTAATACTACAGAACAAATTGAAGACCTTGGCAACTTGATAACCTCTAGTTTGTATTTCTGCACAGATTTATGCAGATATATGCAGAAAGACTGATGCCTTTTTACAGTCTGTTTATCCATGCTAGTAACCTTAGCATTGCTTTATGGAAGTTTTATCTAAGCTTTATTAATTGCTGTTTGGAAGAGGCAGGGATGTAAATAAAAGGGCGATTGCAACAGCTACAGATAATCAGTTACCACTCACAAAGGTTGGCAGGATAAAGAAACACATCTAAATAAAACTANATTGGTTGGACTTGGTGATCCTCAAGGTCTTTTCCAACCAGAATGTTTCTGTGTGATTCTGTGATTCTAGATTTCTTTGCTTGCTCACCACACCACTAACTCCAAAAGCCAAAGAACTTAAATATCCCTATTAAATAGGGCACTAGCATTCATTAAATTTGGAAATCAAGTTTGTAAATACAAGCTCAGGAAATCAGGCAGAACGAAACTTAATAAGATCATGCTGATATACAGTCAGCAAAAGGATAAAATAACTTATTTTGCTGGGACCAAGCATATAGTAAAAGTGCTTTGCACTTTTGCATTTTGTATAAAAGAATTCAACTTTCTTAAAGTCTTGTTGAACCCAACATTCTGTTATGGATTAAAAAGTCAAGTGAAGAATTTATCATTACTATAATTTTTTTAATTCTTCAAACATAATTTAAAAGCAACAAACTATTATTATTAGTCCAATTACAGAGATAGGAAAACATTTCAAATGCAAAACGAAGTGATTAACAGTATTGCTTGTGCTATCCCTGCCCTGTTACTGCTCCTCTGGTCTTAAGGTCAACATATTTGCTCAAGTGGGAAAAGGTTTGGAAATATATCGGAGGCTGAAGTCTTCCACAGGAGGATTGTGATGCTAATGACAGAGCCACAGGATCTTGCTATTGACAATGTTTCCCTCCTCCTCACTCCTGTGTACACACTGGGCACATACTTCTAAGGGGTTTAAATGTATTTTTAGATCATGCTTTTGTTTTTACTGGTCTGAAACTTCACATTACAATTGACTTTCACAGTATCACAGTATGACAGTATAGCAAGGTTGGAAGAGACCTCAAAGATCATCAAGTCCAACCCACCACCACAGACCTCAAGACTAGACCATGGCACCAAGTGCCACGTCCAAACGTGCCTTGAACACCTCCAGGGACGGTGACTCCACCCCCTCCCTGGGCAGCCCATTCCAGTGGGGAATGACTCTCTCAGTGAAGAACTTTCTCCTCACCTCCAGCCTAAACTTCCCCCTGACTTTGTTTTGTATGATGCATCTTACATGTTAGATGATTACTACTTATCATTTTTGCTAAAAAAAAAAAAAAAGAAAAAAAAAGAAAAAAAAAGGCTAGATCCAGCTTCTAACTGTGTTTCTGTGTTTCTTTTAGTAACTCATCAATGGTGGATATTCATGGACTTCTATATATTCACTATTGAAGTGAATATTGCCCATGAGCTGCAAAAATACTTAGAATCATAGAATGGTAAGGGTGGAAGGGACCTCAAGGATCATCTAGTTCCAACCCCCTGCCATAGGCAGGGACACCTCCCACTAGCACAGGGCACTCAAGGCCTCATCCAATCTGGCCTTGAACACCTTCAGGGAGGGAGCAGCCACAACCTCCCTGGGCAACCTGTGCCAGTGCCTCACCACCCTCACTGCAAACAACTTCCTCCTAACATCCAGTCTAAATCTCCCCTCTGCCAGTTTAAACCCATTGCCCCTTGTCCTGTCATTGCAAGACCTTATAAATAGCCCCTCCCCAGCCTGCCTGTAGGCCCCCTTCAGATACCGGAAGGCTACTTCCAGGTCTCCTGGAAGCCTTCTCTTCTCCAGGCTGAAGAGCCTCAACTCTCTCAGCCTGTCTTCACAGGAGAGCTGCTGCAGCCCTCTGATCACCTTTGTGGCTTCCTCTGGACCCACTCCAACACTTCCATGTCCTTCCTGTGCTGGGGACTCCAGAACTGTACACAGTACTCCAGATGGGGTCTGACAAGAGCAAAGAGGGACATATGTCTGATATGTTTTAAAAGCTCTCCTTTCCACTGGCCAAACCCTTGACTAGTCCTTGGTCAATTTTGCTACTGTAAGAAAAATGCTGTTTTAATCTGAGATGTTGAGAACTGGCAATAGAATGCTTCTCACTGTATGGGCTCCTACATGCACAATGTCCCTACGTCCTTCCTGGAGTCTTGAGATTAAAAGGTAGGAAAGAGTTTTACCCATTTCTGCTTCCCTGAGGAAACAGCAGATTTGCTACCCTGTAGACAGTGAGAAGGGATTTGGGATTTTGACTTTAAATTTAGTCAAGTTAAACCCTCAGCTCTGGTGCAGACACAATACACAATGTGAACAAGTCACAGAACAGGCCAGGAAAAAAAGACAAGGAAAAAAAAATGTAGCTCTGCAAATGCTCTGCAGCAGAGCACTGTCTCCTGGGAACCAACAGAGTCTCACTGCCTTAAGAATGTATGAAGTGAGCTTCCAAGAATATTTGGGAAATTCATGCAGACAATTAAATCCTCCTTAGGTAGAGATCTGGGCAGAATGTCCTGCAACTAATGGGACTTTTTCATTACTAGCATTTTCAAGTGACAAAAAGAGAAACTTGCAGAATCAGAAATTCAATAACCCCTCCATATGTCTGAACAGAAAAGAACTAGAACCAGAAGGAAATTAAAATTCATAGTGTTTCCTGTCTTTACTTCAATATTTGCAACCAGAAAAAGGCATTACAAAACAGGGTACAAAAACTTTTCCTACAGACTGTTCTTGACATCTATGAAGTTTACATGAAACTGTGCAGGATGAGCCAAAAGACTGCAGATCCCTAAGTTCAAAGCAGATGCTAACTTAAGTATGGCAACCATGGATTGCCATACTGAGCCTTTTGGCTGAAATCTTTGTATGCAGCAGGTTCATTAAGAATGAATATGGAATATTAAGGAATGAATATGGGTCTAGCAGGAACTGTAATAATAAAAGTAGTGATCAAGACCAGGAGTGTTAGCCAAGATGGCATACATTATGCTAGACAAATAAGATACAAAACTAAGAACAAATAATTTATTTCCTGATTGCACAGGGAAAAAAAAAAAAAAAAAAAAAAAAAGAAAGAAACAATAATTTTGCTGTAGCATTTTTAATACACTGCCAAATAAGGAATGAATTTTAGTTAGGACAGGGAGTTTTCAATTCTCTTCAAAATTTAGACCAACAAGAGGAACAACTGGTGTGCCTTTAGTAAGCATGGAGTGGCTGACACCCCATCAGGCTGAGCTGCTATTCAGTGAGACCCAGACAGGCTGTAGATGTAGGCAAGGAGAAATTTAATGAAATGCAACAAGGACAACTGTAGAGTCTGGGAAAGAAAAACCCCATGGGCCAGTATGGATTGGAGACTGACCTGTTCGAGAACAGAATAGGGGAAAGGGACCTGGGGGGCCTGGTGGACAGGATGACCATAAGCCAGCAATGTGTCCTTGTGGCCAAGAAGGCCAATGGCATGCTGGGGTGGATTAGAAGGGGCTTGACTAGTAGGTTGAAAGAGGTTCTGCCCCCCACACACTCTGCTCTGGTGATGCTGCATCTGGAATATTGTATTCAGTTCTGGGCCCCTCAGTTCAAGAAAGACCTCAGGGAACTGCTTGAGACAGTCCAGTGCAGAGTCATAAATATAATGAAGGGAGTAGAACACCCCTCTTATGAGGAAAGGCTGAGGGAGCTGGGGCTCTTTAGCTTGGAGGAGAGGAGACTGAGGGGTGACCTCGTTCACATTTATAAAGATGTGAAGGGCAATGTCAGGGGGACAGAGCCAAACTGCTCAGTGATGTCCAATGATAGGACAAAGGGCAACGGGCACAAACTGGAGCATAGAAGGCTCCACATAAACATAAGGAAAAACACAGCACTGGAACAGGCTGCCCAGAGAGGTTGTGGAGCCTCTTTCTTCAGAGACATTCAAATCCCTCCTGGATGCATTCCTGTGTGACCTATTCTAGGTGATCCTGCTCTAGCAGAAGGGTTGGACTTTATCTTCTGAGGTCCCTTCCAACCCCTACCTTCATGTGATTCTGTGAATACACAACCACCACTGCCTCATGGTTGAGGTTGTCTAAGTTTAGCAGAGCTGTGCAGTTTGCACACTATCAGTAAAATATTATCACATATATTCCCAAATTCAATCCACATTTGAAATACACAATGCAAATTATCCACAAGTAAGCACACTTTTACCTTCTCATTAAAAAGGATGAATTTTAGAAAGTAGCCTCTGATTCAACTGTTCTCAGCCATGTATCAGCACACACACAGCAGTCACACACATATGTATTCATAACAAATTTACATCTCAAAGAAAAAAATCCCCATGCAACCATTCTTCATGAAGTGATACTTAATATACATAATACTGAAAGCATCCTAACACTTTTTCAAAGCCATCATTTCAGCCTGTTTATT
>WBNM01035114.1:0-15175 GCA_013399055.1 Ramphastos sulfuratus
TCTGTGATTCTGTGATTATTCCTGACCTGTTGCATTGTCCTGAGTACCTGAATGTGTAAAACAGAAAACCCAGAACAGATCAAGGCAGAGGACACTGCCATTGTAACTAAAATCATAGCAGGAGAGATTGACTCTCAGCTGGCTCCAGCCTCCCCTAGGGAGATGCAGAGAGCCAGAAGGTCTCTCCTCTCAGCCTCCTTCCCTCCAGGCTGCACAACCCCAGTCCCTTCAGCTGCTCCTCACCAACCTTGTGCTCTGGATCCCTTCCATTGGTTCTTCTTCTTCTCTAAAGTCTGTTTTGCTCTGCTCTTCTAAGTCCCACAGGTTGCTCTCATTTAGCACCTTTCACTTTTCCAGTCTCCCAACCCTGGTCTGTCCAGGAGAGGTGCACACAGGCACCACTGCTGCTGATAGTCAAACACAGTATTTCCACAGCAGTGCACTTGGAATGGCTCTTTCAGGTGTAATAAATACCTGAAGCAGAATATCCCCTGTTTCATTAAGGATTCCTCTGCACTCTAATTGATTAGCTTGAAATAATTAGCACATCTGAGAGTTAGAATAGACATTTCTTCTATAAACTTCTCCAGGAATAAATCAGAGTCACTTACAACACAGCCACAATAACCTTTACACACAATGAGCTACCTGGCAATTAATTGACTCGCAGCAGAAAACTAATGCACAGCTCCCCTGAAAACAGCAGCATCAGCTCCTCCACCTTTACCCCAACCCCACCTCATGCCAGCATTCAGCTGTCTGGGGCATTGCCAAACTTTTCCACTTCCACATATTGAGTGCTGGGTGCTGCGCTCTGATCATGTCCCAGGCTGGAGGCAGAGTGGCTGGAAAGTGCCCAGCAGACACAGGCCTGGAGGTGCTGGTTGGCAGTTGCCTGAACAGGAGCCAGCAGTATGCTTAGGTGGCCAGGAAGGCCACCAGCATCCTGGCCTGGATCAGCAATGGTGTGAGCAGCAGGGGCAGGGCAGAGATCATCCCTCTGCACTGGGCACTCTTGAGGCAACCTCTTGAATCCTGGGTTCAGTTTTGGGCTCCTCACTCCAAGAATCACAGAATTAAACAGGTTGGAAAAGATCTCTAAGATCATCGAGTCCAACCTGGCACCTAACCCTTCTCATTAACCCCTGGCACTAAGTGCCCCATCCAGGCTTTGCTTCAACACCTCCAACACCCCCTCCCTGGGCAGCCCATTCCAATGCCAATCACTCTCTCTGGCAAGAACTTCTTCCTAACATCCAGCCTGAACCTGCCCTGGCACAGCTTGAGGCTGTGTCCCCTTGCTCTGTCCCTGGGCGTCTGGCAGCAGAGCCCAACCCCAGCTGGCTACAACCTCCCTTCAGGTAGCTGCAGAGAGCAACTCTCAAGAAGACTTGGGGGAGGGAGGGAGGGACAGAGCTGCTCTCATTTCTGATGTCTGTTGCATTGTGTAGTCTGAACATGTTCATTTTAAGCAAACTGCCCTGTGGCTGCCAAGAGAAGGGTTGGTGAAGAGCACCATGGAGTGTCCAGAGCAGAAATGTCTTTTCTGTGGCTGATCTGAACAGTAAGATTTGGGGTTCTGGGAGAGGGAGGGACAAAGCTGATCTCATTTCTAATATCTGTTGCATTAAGTAGCCTAAATATACTCACTTGAAGCAAGCCAAACTGCCCCATGGGTACCAGGTGAAGGAGACCATGAAGTGTCCAGAGCAGAAATGTCTTTTCTGTGGCTGATCTGAACAGTAAGATTTAGGGATCTGGGAGAGGGAGGGACAAAGCTGATCTCATTTCTAATATCTGTTGCATCACGTAACCTAAATATGCTCACTTGAAGCAAGCCAAACTGCCCCATGGGTACCAGGTGAAGGAGGCCATGAAGTGTCCAGAGCAGAAATGTCTTTTCTGTGGCTGCTGTGCTCATTTGGCCCATCAGCTGCTCCTGGCTTAGGCACCTCCTTCTTACCTGGCTAATTTACAGAGAGCACAAACATTATTCAGACGCCTTGCCAGCCAAGACAGAGTCAAAATGATCTCTGCTCTTCACTTTGCCTTCTCAGGGTTAGAAATTCCCTCAGCCTTCCCCCTGTCGAGGAGTATTTTATTCAGGTTCAGAGAGAGAAGCTCTCAGTGCAGACCCATTCACTGCTCTTTCACTGCGATGCAGTTAAGCAACCATCTGCCCATCCTCTATTACTCATTTAATTTATACAGCACAACACATTTCACTTCTTACATCTCTGCTGTCTGAACAGTTTTCATTTTAATATCATTATAACCTTATTTTTACCCAGTATGAGCTCAGGCTCAGCTGGAGAGAAGGTTCTTTGCCTCTCTTGTTCTTTGCTGTTTCCTCTCATTCTGCCTTTTTTTTTTTCTTTTTTCTTTTTTTTTTTTTCCCTGTCATTGCTATTTTCCTAAACACACCAAACAGGAGCTATGATTAGAACCAAATAACAACATCTGAGCATTTGTTTCCCTATTACAGAAAATGTGTAGGCACCTCCTAGCATTCCACTGCTAACCACACATCACCCACAGAGCCACAGCCCTCTCTAAATATTTAAAGAATAAACTATTACTTGCCTTTTAAAGTATATATATACTTATTTATTTTAAATACCTGTGTGATTTACACTCTGTGTAATTATTTGGATTGTGTTTTACTGATTTTTTTTTTTTTTTCCATTTAGTGAGTTTTCCATTTTTTTTCCCCCCCCCCCCAATTTAGTGCCTCGTTAGGGTTAGGTTTTGCCTTTTTTTTTTTTTTTCTCCTTTCCTTCTAAAACAAATATCTCCACCTCGCTCTACTTAGCAGCTGTATTCAGTCACAAAAAGGCCACTTGGTATCAGAAACCTCATACATATTTGCCTAATAATGCCTTTTAAGTAATCTGCCCCTTTGTTAATGGCTTTTTTTCTTTTTTTTTTCTGCCTTTTTTTTTTTTAAACCAACCATACACCAGGAATCAAAATTAGCATCTAAATGAGGATGCTTTAAACGCATGCCTAGGGGTTGCAGTTTTTCACCTTATTTTTTTTTTTTCTAATAGTTTGCCATGTTAAATTATGTAAAATAGAAATGGGGAAGGTAGGAGGGGGGGAGGAAGGGGGGAAATGGGGAAGGAAGGAGGGGAGGGGTTAGTGGGGGTGGTGGTTGAGGTTTTAATGAGCTAATGCAGACCTAGCAACCCTCCTCCCCCTTCGCCTCTGCTCAAAGAGTGTCACAAACTGGTTTGCAGGTATGAAAAATGGGCCTGAAAGACACAACCCAGTGTCAGCAGGCAGAAGGGGATCTCCCTCCTCCTCCTCCTCCTCCTCCTCCTCCTCCCCAGCAGCAGCATCACCACTGCACGAGGGCACTTTGGTTCGAAGTCCTCCCTGCAAACAGCCTCATTGCCTGCTAATCACTTGCGAGACATTAAATGCAGCAACTATTTCTTCTATATTTAATTTCAGGAGAAGAGGCTTTATTAGGCCTCCCTTTTTAAATTGGCTTTTCATTTAATTATGGGGAAAGATTAAGAAGGCCTCACGATGTGTGCTGTGGAGTGGCCAAATGATGGTTGGAAAGGGGAAGCAGAGATGCTCGCCCCCCGCGAGCGCTGCAGTCGGAGGCAGACGGGGGCGAAGCAGGAGGAATGAGGGGTGAGAAGCTGCTGTTAGCAGGTGAGATGGCTCAGGGCAGCCAGGCTGGGCACTCCTGGCAAGGGTCTGGTGGAGAGGGGTGCCCTGCTGTGAGCTACAGCAGAACCACTTCTGGGCAGCAAATTCACTTCTCAGCACTCTGACAGGCAGCCTGCTCCAGGGCTTCAGCAGCCTCACACCAAAGAACTTTCTCCTTCTGTTCACATGGAACCTCCTGGGTGCCAGGTTGTGCCCATTGCCCCTTGGCCTGGCACTGGGCACCACTGACAAGAGTCTGGCCCCATCTTCTGCCCCCTCACCCTTTAGTTCTTGCTGAGCATTGCTCAGATGCCCTCTGGGGCTGCTCTCAGCTCCAGGACACTCAGCCTTTGCTCCTCACAGAGCTGCTCCAGACCCCCTCAATATCTTCATAGCCTCTGCTGGACTCTCTCCAGCAGTTCCCTGGCTGTCTTGATCTGGGGAGCCCAGACCTGGACACACCACCTAATGTACCACCAGGTACCACACTAGCCTGGTACCACCAGGGCAGAGCAGAGGGGGAGAAGATACTCCCTTAACCTGCTGCCCACACTCCTNCTCTTGTTATCTGTCACATTTTGGAAATTGTCCCTACTTAAGCCTTAAGCTGAGCTTGGGCTTCATCTTCTCTAACAACTGCTTTGTGCTTAGGTTTTAATCAGGGCTTTTTTTTTTTCCTTTTCTCAAANCTGCTCTTGCAGAACCTCAGGAGGTTCCTCCCTGCCCGGCACTGAAGGCTGCGCAGGTCCTGCTGGCTGGCAGCAGAGCTTGGTGCTGTGTGAGCCCCCAGAACCCAGCCAGGAGGGTATCACAGACCCAACCAAGAGGAACTGAAGTTTAACTTGGGAATAATCCCATTTAATTAGCAACATAATCACCTTAAGTATCTGCCCTCCACTGTTGGAGCATCAAACAAGGCAGAAGATTGCCTCAGAATTTACAACTTCCCTTGCTAATCCTTTCCATTGATACAAACGTCAGATGCTGGCTATTAGCTGAGCCTTGGCTAAGGCACACACATGGAAACTTCTCATTTAGCTTCTCACCATATCTCTATTTTTAATTTCCTTTGGGTTTTCTCTTTTCCTTTCTTTTTCTCTCTCTTGTTATCTGTCACATTTTGGAAATTGTCCCTACTTAAGCCTTAAGCTGAGCTTGGGCTTCATCTTCTCTAACAACTGCTTTGTGCTTAGGTTTTAATCAGGGCTTTTTTTTTTTCCTTTTCTCAAATCTCTGTTCTTGGCATTTTCCTGCTTGTAAATCCACTTTCCTGCTCTGTTCATTCCTTCAATTATCTTTCTTTTTTGATAGTTTTCCTCTTCATTCTGCATTCTTTTCATTCTGCATCTGAGATTTCATTCCATACATATGTGACAAAAATCAATGTATATGCAACAAAATGATTTCACTTCTATCCACTCTCATGGTATCCACATGATGTGAGCAGAGCAAAGGAGGAAACTGTAATAATCTCTGTCTTTTCCCAGTCATTCCCTTCTTTGCTAATTCAGCTTTAGGGATGTGTAAACACTTAGTAGATGTGCTGTGTGGCAGAGTAGCAAAGCCTTTGTGATTTGCTTAGCACAGCTAATTAGGTGTTCAAGGGCTGCCTCCTGACTGCTGGGGTTCCTCCTGATATTCAGGAATAGAATAAGCTAAGAGGTTATTTTTTTTCCATAGAATCATGGAACTCCAAACTGGGTTGGGTTGGGAAGGAGCTTTAAAGGTCACCTAGTCCAAGCCTCCAGCAGCCAACAGGGGCATCTGCAGCTAGGGCAGGCTGCTCAGAGCCCCAAAGCAGCCTGTCTGGAATGGCTCCAGGGATGGGACATCTCCCACCTCTCTGGGCAGCCTGAGACAGGATCTCAGCACTCTGAGTAAAACTTCCTCCCTTCTCTCCAGTCTCTATCTCCCTCTTTTAGTTTCCAACCATCACCCCTTGTCCTACCACAACAGGCCCTGCTCAAAAGTCTTTCTACTTGGCCCCTTTAAATCCTGGAAGGCCCCCAGAAGGTCTCCCTGAAGCCTTCTCTTCTCCAAGCTGAACAACTCCAACTCTCTCAGCCTGGCCTCACAGCAGAGGGTTGGGGTTTTTGGGGTTTTTTTTTGCTTAACTCTAAGTATTTCATACCACTCATCTTCTTAGTATTGGAAACTGGAACCCAGACACAAGAATTGCAACACTTTGCCACCAACGTGGTCTAGAAAAGGTTGACTTTGATTCAGTTAAGGCTCTACAGAGGGAAAGAGGTTGCAGTTTTGACATTAGATATTAGAAATAAATTATTTACAGGGAGGGTGGTGAGACACTGGAAGAGGTTGCCCTGGGAGATCATGGATGTCCCTCCCTGGAGGTGTTCAGGGCCAGGTTGGATGTGACTTTGAGTAATCTGGTCTGGTGGAAGGTCAGTGTCAGAGGGGTTGGAACAGGATGATTTCCAGGTCCCTTCCAACCCAAGCCACTCCATGGATCTACAAACGTGAGAACTACCTCTAGCTTTTAAATCATTAGATTCCAAACTATTTCTAAGTAGGTTTTTAGGAGCAATTGTAGATGGAAACTTACAGCTTGGAGACAACCAAGTCATGGCTGCTTAACTGAGCTGCTGATCTGAGTGCTGCCCTAGATCTGCAGGGATCTGCTAAGTCAATGTCTCCTCTCCTGCCCTAGATCTGCTGGGATCTGCAAAGAGTCAATGTCTCCTCTCCTGCCCTAGATCTGCTGGGATCTGCAAAGTCAATGTCTCCTCTGCTGCCCTAGATCGGCTGGGATCTGCAGAGTCAATGTCTCCTCTCCTGCCCTAGATCTGCTAGGATCTGCAGAGTCAATGTCTCCTCTCCTGCCCTAGATCCGCTGGGATCTGCAGAGTCAATGTCTCCTCTCCTGCCCTAGATCTGCTGGGATCTGCAAAGAGTCAATGTCTCCTCTCCTGCCCTAGATCTGCTGGGATCTGCAGGGATCTGCAGAGTCAATGCCTCCTCTCCAGACCACAATGGCACTTGGACACAAAGAGTCTCTCTAGGAAAATGCAGACAGATGGCAAGGCTGGCTGCAACTGACCACGTTGTGTGCCCTCAGTCCACTCCAACTGAGAAGTAAAACATGTCAGTTTAAGCCACTTCCATCAAGGTTTAGCTATCAGGGAGCAGATGGACCTCCAGGATCCCAGCAGCCTTGTTTATTGCTGGGTCTGACTGCAGCAGTTCATTAAGCATATGCTTAGCTTCAGGCACAAGCACACCACTGGTCCCATGGATCACAGTGCTCTCTGTGTCCAGCTTAAAATGAAGCATGTGCTGAAATATTTGGTCCAACAAGGGTGGAATTATTGTTGTGCTGAAGGCTGCACTGCGTGCAGGCTGCTCAGTGGAACCAGAACTCAAGCCTGTGGGTCTGCAGGTGCTTTGCTTGAGCATCTCAGTATGCTGATGTAGTCACAGCAATGTCAGTCACCACGTTCACAGATTCAAGGAGTGCTTTGGGTGGGAAGGGACCCCAAAGATCAGCCAATTCCACATCCCCTGCCACGGGCAGGGACATCTCCCACCAGCCCAAGTTGCTCAAGACTTCACCCAACCTGGTTCTGAACACCTCCAGGGAGGTTGTGGAGCACAGAAGCACCCAATGTGATCAAAGATCCACAACCTCCCTGGGCAACCTGTGCCAGTGTCTCACCACCCTAAGGGAATTTCTTCCTAACTTCCAGCCTAAATCTCCCCACTTCAAGCTCCAATCCATTCTCTTGTACCCATGCTCTCATATCCTTAGTGCTAAGCATGTCTGGAAGTGATTTATTCAAGTGGTCCTAGGACATAATCCAACCCAAGTAGCACCAGCAGTGAGCTCTTGACTCTCGATTTACCTGCTCAGTGCTAAGAGCTTGGAGTTGATTGCTGGACGTGATCCGATCCAAACCAAACCAAAACACATTGAGAAGTCTTCTAACCTGGTGGGCATCTGGCTGGTGCCAGCACCTTTTGGGCCAGTGCTTGGAGTTCATGGCTGGACATAATCCAAACCAAACCAAAACCAAAACCCATTGAGAAGTCTTCTAACCAGATGGGCATCTGGCTGGTGCCAGCACCTTTTGGGCCAGTGCTGCTGTGTCTAGTCAGGGCACTGCTTTGCACAGATGCATGGACTCATAGGATGGCAGAACCTCCTAGAGGTAAAGAGCTGGGCCAAAAGGCAAGGTTGTGGGAGCTGTTAGCTTGCAATCCTACCCTTCCATCAGAGCTGCACTCACTGAATGGAGCTGCAGAGTCAAGATCAAGCTTTTGAACAGGCTCTGCAGAAGAGAGAGGCCAGGCTGACTTCCAGATGCCTGGGGGAGCCTGCAAGGCTTGAAGTAGAAAAGTCATCTTTACACTTGAGCAGGATGACAAGAGCCAGTCAACAAAAACTGAGCCCTCATGCCCCTGTTTTTAGAGCCTGCTTTCAGAGCAGAGCAAGCTCTCTTTGGAGCAATTCAGAATAAAACGGGCAGCGTGCCACAGACTTTGTCCCACCAGCATGAACCTCACTGAGATCCCCTCAATAGGTGGTTTTAAAAAGGAATTATCAACCACAATGAGTCACAAAGAGGCCTGCCTCAACCAGATTCCAATCAGGAGGAGGTGCTGGGTTGTTACTGTAATTTAATTTCTCCCAGTAATTAGTTCTGCAAAGACAGGAGGGACAGAGTGTCAATCCTGGGGGCAGGCAGAGGTCTTTCTGGCAAAATACCAGGCACTCAGCTCCTTGGCAGCCATCCCTGTGTTGCTTTAGAAGATACCCAGGACATGTAAAATTAACACCTTGAAACAGAAAAGGGGAAAAAAAGAGAAAGAGAAGAATATAAACCAATCCCCAACTAAATGGTTTTACAGCTAAAATTTAGGATTCCTTTATTTTCCCATCAGCATCTTTCAGACAGGTATTGAGAAAGTCCTGAAGAGCCAAGGAGCTTCCTGGCACTTAGCAGAGGCACATGGCTGCAGCTGCCTACCTGGCACATGTCAAAGCTAATCTCTACCCTCAAAGGCACTGTGGCAAAAATCTGCTGGGGCTGTGTTTGTTCCTTCACTCCCAAACTAATTTTAAAAGTAACAAAAAAAATTCTCTCAAAAAAAAATTGCTAAGGGTCAGGGCTGGGCAGGCCACCAGAGCAGTGCCAGAGGCTCTCCAGGAGCCTCTCTGCCTTCCCAGAGGGGAGAGAAAGGGAAGAAGGGAGAGAGACTGATGGGGTGGGAAAGAAACTGACCCAGCTGGGGTGGAAAGGAGAACAATGCCATGGGATAGAGACACAGAGACACAAATCAATGTGGGACCCAACCCCTGATGGCACCACTGCTGCTGGGGGTAGGCACTGGGCAAGTCCCAGACTGGACTCCATGGCAGATGGGAACTGCATTCAGGATCTGAATTCTAGAGCTGGATTCAGGAGCAGAGGGATCAGGATGGGAGGCAGAAGGGACAGAGTCCTCCTGGGACAGCAGCCAGGCAAGAAGAGACTTGACCCTGGGCATCCCTCAGCTTTCTCCTGAAGATGCCATCCATGGGCTGCAAGCCCTTGTTGGGCACTTGACAGGCACCTTTCATGTTCACTCCTCCCCACAGCTGCCAGCTCTGCCTTGCTGCCCCCCAAGGTGTGGCACAAGCTGTGGCAGTGCCCTTGGTGTGCAGAGGAGCAGGTCTGAGGCAGAGGCTTTGTGCAGCACAGCCCTTGGCAGGAACTGTCCCCATCAGCTTCTCCCTGCTAGCAGCAGCCTCTGGCTGAGCAAAGCTGCCCTGAGCTTCGGAGAGTGCCTGAGGGAGCAGAGGCTGAGCTGGGAAGGGACAGCAGTGAGCAGGACTGGGGCTGGGCAGGCTCACATCAGGGCAGAACCAACTAAATCCCTGCTGGCTTTGTGGGTGTGCTCAGACAAATCTTGCAGGAGATGCACACATGCAAACCCAAGAGTCCATAAAAAAGAAAAAAAAGAAGAGAGAGAGCTTGCTGAGCTGATGCCCTGTGAGACAGAATTTAGTTTGCTATGACATTAAGTTTCTAGACTGCCTGCTGCCTTGGAGAGCCTGGAGTGATTCCCAGGATCACATCAATGAAGTCAGCCAGTTCCTGGGCTGCAGCAAGAGCAGTGTGGGCAGAAGGGTGAGGGCAGTGATCCTGACCCTCTGCTCCCCACTGCTGAGACCACACCTGGAGTACTGCATCCAGTTCTGAAGCCCTTGGGACAAGAGGGATGTGGAGGTGTTGGAAGGTGTCCAGAGCAGGGCCATGAGGATGAGCAGAGGGTTGGAGCTGCTCTGCTGTGAGGAGAGACTGAGGCAGTTGGGGCTGTGCAGGCTGGAGAGGAGAAGGCTCCCAGGTGACCTTCTTGTGGCCTTGCAGGATCTGAAGGGGGCTACGAGAAAGCTGGGGAGGGACTTTTGAGGCTGTCAGGTAGGGACAGGACTGGGGGGAATGGAACCAAGCTGGAAATGGAGAGAGTCAGACTGGAGGTTAGCAAGAAGTTGTTGAGCATGAGGGTGGTGAGAGCCTGGCAGGGGTTGCCCAGGGAGGTGGTGGAAGCCTCATGCCTGGAGGTGTTTAAGGCCAGGCTGGCTGAGGCTGTGGCCAGCCTGAGCTAGTGTGAGGTGTCCCTGGGCATGGCAGGGGGGTTGGAACTGGCTGATCCTTGTGGTCCCTTCCAGCCCTGACTGATTCTGTGATTCTAAGTCACCAAATTTGCACCAGAATTTGCCAGAGAGAAGCAAGCAGAGCTGTGGTGTTCCTGACCTTGACTTTAAAGCCTGTGTGTGCACGCAGGGAGCTTTGCAACCCAAATAATTGCTCTGGGCAGAGGCTGTTTGTGAGATTTCACAATACAGAGGCTCTGCAGCCTCTGGACTCCACGAATAAACAAGAACCACTCTGGATGCTGTTTTCCTCTAGGACTATTTCCAAAATGACTGCAGTACTATCAAACGAGAAAGCTTTCAGGGCCAACTAAACCTCTCTGGGAGATGATCTGATACTGTGCTAGAGCCCTGCACTTTCCAGGGGAAAATAAAAAGGGAAACTGGTAAAAAAAAATAAGATTGTAGAATGAATACCTGCTGGCACACTGCCTTTTGCCAGGCTGGCCAGGATTCCACAGAACCTCAGCATAGTGAGTGTTGGAAGGGACCTCTGGAGATCACAGAGTCACAGAATGTCAGGGGCTGGAAGGGACCTCCAAAGCTCATCTGATCCAACTCCCCTGCCACAGCAACATCACCCAGAGCAGATCACACAGCAACACATCCAGATGGTTCTTGAATACCTCCAGAGAAGGAGACTCCACAACTCCCCTGGGCAGCCTGTGCCAGGGCTCTGTCACCCTCACAGGGGAAAAAATCCTCCTCAGGTTCACATGGAACCTCCTGTGCCTCAGCTTCCACCCAGTGCCCCTTGTGCTGGCATTGGGCATCACCCAGCAGAGCCTGGCTCCTGGCACTCACCTTTACAACTTTATCCCCATTGCTGAGGTCACCTCTCAGCCTCCTCTCCCAGCAGCACAGCCCCAGCTGCCTCAGTCACTCCTCATAAGGAAGACATTCAACTTCCTTAACCATTTTTGTGGCTCTGTGCTGGTCTCTCTCAAGCAGATCACCCAGTCCACCCCCCCTGCTAAAGCAGGGCACCCTCAGCAGCCTGCCCAGGAGCACAATGCCTGGGGAGGGCTGGAAGCTCTGCAGAGGAGACTCCACTACCTCTCTGCACAGCCTGCTCCAGGGCTCCAGCACCCTCAAAGTGAATAAGTTTTTCCTCATGGTTAGGTGAAACATCCTTAAAGAGACCTTAAAGGTCTCTTCCAACCAAAATGGTTCCATGATTTATTCAGGTGCCTCATTACTGAGGTCTGTGCCTACCTTTGGACTTTCATCTCTGATTATCTGACCATTAGAGCAGGGGAGGCTGGGGGGGGTTAGGAGCCTTTGATGAAGCGCTTGGAGACCTCTGTGCAGACTCCTTCTGTCAGAGCAGCTTTGCCTGCAAATCCAGAGACTCCTTTGAGAAACTGGAAGAGATTCAAGAGAGAGAAGTCTACTTGTTTTTAACTCATGTTGCCTCTCCCCCAGCATCTCTCCTGTAAACAAAGTTCTCAGACTGCCCTTCCTCCCTCCCCCCTCTCCCAGTGAACAAAGCAGTGCAGAATTCATTCTGCTTCTCTACATGGCTTTATTTCCTTTGAGCTTTCCTTTGCTATACCCATCATCTATTGGCCCTACAGACTAGCTCACAAGTCCCTGCCTCTGATGTGTTTGAAGGGAATTCATTTTTAGTTCTTACACCTTTAGCAACCTGCTCTTCAAAACACTCTTTGGCTCGCCTTATTGTGTTTAACACCTACTTGCCAAAGCTTTGCTCTTTCTTTTCTTTTTTTTTTTTTTTTCTTTTTTATTTTCCTCACTTGAAGAGAACTTCAATTTGGGAGTCAGAATTCTTACATTTAATAATGTCCTTCAGCTCATTGTTAATTTCCTACTGCCTCAAACACATCAGTCTGGTGAGGGAGAGAGGAATGGAGTTGTTGTGGTAGTTAACATTTCTTTCTGAATCCATGGTAATATCTTCAAGCTATCCCTGTACTGTTCATCAGCCTTTTAAAAGTGGTTTGCCACTTGAATCCCTCTTAAATTCCTTTTCAATAAGCTCCACAATGCCTCCACAACCTCTGCTTTTTGCAAATAAGGACTAGCAGTGCTCATGACTCTACCCTCAGAGCTCCTCTGGTCCCCTGCACTCCTAAGAGTAAGCCCAGAACAGGCACCTGAGGGTGTTTTGGGGTTTGTGTGGCAAGGTTTCGGTAGCAGCTACAGGGGTGGCTTCTGTGAGATGTCAGAAGCTTCCCTCATGTCTGATGGAGCTGATGACAAATCAGTTCCAGGTCAGACCAGCCACTGGCCAAGGCTGAGCCCATCAGTGCAGGTGGTAGCACTTTGGGGGTAATGTAGTTAAGTATGGGTAAAAAAACCCTGCTGCAAACAACAATCAGAGAGAGGAATGGGAACATGAGAGAAACAACCCTGCAGGCACCAAGGTCACTGCAGAAGCAGAGACCACACAGTGGAGTGTGAGCAGAGCTCCCCAAGTCAAGCCTCTTCCTCCTGTGATGGTAACTGCTGGCTGAGCTCTCCCTGTCCTCACATCGACCTACAAACCTTTTGTCATGTTTTCTCCTCCCTGTGCAGCTGAGGAGGGGAGTGCAGAGCAGCTCTGGTGGGCACCAGGCACCCAGCCCAAGTCAGCCCAGCACAGCCTTGATGCTCTACCTATGCTCTGCCAGCCTAGCACAGGCATCCTGCACTACTGGTGCAGGCAGTTGGCTTATTGATCTAATCTGACCCTAAGCTGTCCTCCATGCACAGGATCAATGCTCCACCAGCACAATCATTTTCCCTACATCTCTGTACCTTTGCATTACAGAGCCCTTCTATTCATACTCCTTCTGCCAAGGGTTTGGGTTTTTTTAATATATGCTTATTTTGTCAAATCCTCAAGGTAAATTACTCAGACCAGAACAAAGCATTGAGGCTCAACAGACACGAGCAGCATTTTTGCTCCCCAAGGTCTCATAGTGATGTCAAGGTTCTTGCTTTCATGCAGAATTTTGTTTTTCTTTGACACTGGTTTTGGCTCTGAAGATGGCATGAGAGAAGTTCTCTGTCTTTGGAACAAAGATTTGGGGGGGGGGGGGGAAGGGGGGAGGAACGAAAAAAAAGTTATGAAAGGAGGTTTGCTATCAAACCCTGGACTTGGGTAGACACTGGGACAATCATCAACCTTTTCTTGAAGGACAAGAACATTCCTGTTAGAAGCTGGGGAGGCTGAGAAGGTCAAAGGAAAGAACAAAAGTTCTGATGACCTGGTAGCTGGAGAGAAGCCACGAAAATTAAATCTAGAAGTGACTAACTGGCAATGTGGATTCTAAGATAAAGTCAGACAGAGAGAAAACAAAACAACCCCTAAATGTTTGTGGCAGCCAACATCAGAGCAAATTCCCAAGGAGCAATGTTTCCATTGAACCAGCTCAGGTTTTGATCAGGGATCTTAGCAGAACTTGACTCCAACTGCAGCTGGAGGCTTCTACACAGCAGAGGAGAGGATTTGTGGATAGATGGGGCATGCAAAGGAGGTGAGGGGTTTTTAGCTGGAGACAAAAAAACAGCTCTATAAATAGAGTAAAATAAGAACAAGATACTAGAGAAGACGAGGAGGAAATGGGACACTGCATCCATATTTTAATGTCTTCAGCCAGACAATGGTTGTGGAATTCCAGCCTTTGGAATGGGACCCAGGCTCAATTAACTGCACCCAAATTCAGCTAAACTGCACCCAAATCCAGCTAAACTAAACACAAGGGAAAAGGAGGAGGAGTCATAGATTCATAGAATGTCTTAGAGCTGGAAGGGACTTTGAGCAACCTGGTCTGGTGAAAAGGGACCTTGAGCAACCTGGGTTTTAGAATGGGAAGGTTGGAAGGNGAGCAGAGCAAAGGGGCAGAATCCCCTCCCTTGCCCTGCTGCCCACACTGCTCTTGCTGCAGCCCAGCGCACAGTTGCTGTCTGGGCTGCATGAACACTGCAGCCTCATCTTGAGCTTTTCATCACCCCACACCCCCAGGGCCTGTTCCTCAGGGCTGCTCTCAGCCATTCCCCACCCGGCCACAGCCCAGGACTCCCTTGGCTGTCTTCAAGGTCCCTTCCAGCTCAAACCATTCTATGAAGCTTAAATGAGATAGAAATGGGAAGCAGAGGAAGCTTTGCAGGCCAGCAGAAGACAGGCAAAGGGAAGGAAGTTTAGAAGAATGGTTCTCCCTGCCCAAAGTAAATACCAAATACTCCTGACTTTTGGTAAATAAATCGATGCTGATATTCTGCTCTGACAGACCTGAAACACAGAGTAAGTAATTAACCTTCAGCTTGTCAGAACCGATCCTTACTCATCCTCATCAGAGTCACTACAGGTATAAACCCCGAAGGAAAATATCATTCTGCTCCTGTCACTCTCATTTGTGGACCAAGTCACAGAGTGAAAGTTTTTCCAAACTCATTTCAGATGAAGAATGGAGCCCTTGCAGTTGGCTTAATGGAATAATGAGCAAGTTGAAAGGTCTTGCTGTAATATTTGAGTTTCAGATTTCATTTCAGTAGGATCATTCTTCCTCCTTGCAATTGGCTGAGAGCCTCCCAAGTTTTCCTGATTGTCATTTGAAATGAAAAGCTCTGTCAGGTTGTAATGAGTCCAGAAAAGGACATTGGGGTCCTGCCACTGTGTACTTGAACTGTGCCTTTTGAAGCAGCACATCTCTCTCTTTCATGCATTTCCACCAAGCTGGCAACTGAAAATCATTTATTCCAGGGCTAGAAGCTGCCCACTCACCTGCTCCCACCTGATCTGCTGGCATGCTTTGACTTCACAGCTGCTTCTGTTCAGTAGGTGCTGGGCTGACCACCCTCAACTTCTACAGTCTCTACTACTGTCCTGTTGTGATGATTTGGGAGTTC